>JAVYIG010012206.1:0-55272 GCA_035222895.1 Strongylocentrotus droebachiensis | reverse complement strand
GTTCAATGACCTTTTAACCTTTGAACTTTGTTGAACACGAGTGACCCATATTCGAACTTGACCCGAGTCTACAAGAGATGTACCACTGGTGTGAATTTGGCAATCCTTGATCAAAACTATGGAAAGTTATTGTGTGTACTATGCTTTTAATAAAAAGTTCATAGACTTTTTGACAGTGCCGTAAAAACTGGAAAACAACAACAACAACTTTTGACCTTTCACCTTTGTCGGATATCGCCCATATTCAAACTTGATCTGAGTCTTCAAGAGATGTACCACTGGTATGAATTTCACGATTCTACTTCAAAGCTGTGGAGAGTTATTGTGTGTACAGCATAAGTACAGCTTTGTATATTAAGTTCATTGACCTTTTGACCTTTGAACTTTGTCGACCATGACCCATATTCGAACTTGACCTGAGTCTTCAAGAAATGTACCACTGGTAAGAATTTGGTGATCCTAGCTCGAAGATATAGAAAGTTATTGGGTTTACAACATAATTGTTGACGCCGACACCGCCGGTGTAAAAAGTGACGCCTATGCCTGGCTCCTGCTACGCAGGCGAGACAAAAAGGACATGAAACCATTTTAACGGATATCAACCGATGCCAAAAAACGACATCCGTTCCTCAAGTGTGACAGCCGCATGACGGATTAAACAAAAGTACCATCCGTTACTTGTACATTTTCTGATCCGGCCATGTCTGGCAGCGGAATAAGCTTGTAAGTTTTCAATTCAAAATATTACAGTAATATTAAAAAAGATAAAATTACATCTGTTTAAATCATATAGATTGTAAATCTCATGCAACTAAGATTTGTACTAAGGACCCTCTGGTGAAATTAAAAAGCTCCTCCACTTGTGCTTCACAGCCCCCACCCCAAAAAATATTACTCCAATTTTATTGAAACCAATAGGCCTACTATTTTGCTCAATTATTTGATAGCTAAGGCAATTACAATGGCCCAATTAAGCTAGGATCTACAAAGCTACTGAAAATAGCTACTGTGCTTCTCTCTCAAACCATTCACTGTTTGAAGAGGAAGTTTTTCTCCAGCAGTCAGTGAGAAAGGAGGAGAATCACAGAACTAGAATCAATAGTCTCAACCCAAAGCTGTTTCCTGCCCTTTTGTCTTTGACTGGTACCTTTACCTCCTTCCACTTAGAAGTCAAGGTTCCTGTGTACCACTCGATCTGTAGGGACTTGTCTTCATGTACACTGCGAATGCAGCCAACTTGAGGCCAGTGTGTCGAGTACTCTGGGAGATATGTTGCCACCATGTCTCTCTCCCTAACTTCTGTCCTCTGTTCCTTTACTTTGGGTCCTATGTGAACCTAACAAAAAGAAAAAGAAAGTAAAATAAATAAAATAAGAAAGTGAATTGAAAACGAATAGTGTAGTGCCACTACATACATTATCAGTGATTCAAGACAATTCCTTATGTACACTTTATTTACAACATATAAACATATTATTATAGTAATTCTTTCTGAAACCTAATAAATAATTTTCTTTTATAAAATCAGAAAATATTGTTGAAACTTCTACTATTTTTGTATTTTTTGATTTTCAATTAACCCTAAAAGGGCTGTACGTTCACCGGGATATGTTTAAGGATATTTTTTTTTTGTGCCGGGAGCTTTCATGACTTTATAGCATAGAGTCTTGCGCATCTTTTGATGCCAAATATAAAAAGTTTTGACCATCGGGTAACGTGCAAATTGACGATTTTCCCATTGTCTGTGTATTGTAGCAATTCAATGCAGAAATGCAGATGTGCGATACCTACGATTACGTAAATGCAGATAACTACAATTTTTTGAGGTGCTCACATTGATGTTTAAGAAAAAAAAAAAAACAAGAAACAACAAAAACAACAAAAATTTGGGAAGACTTTTGCAACTAATGCACAAGCGTATAGCAATCACTAGTACCCAAAGCTAATCTTTACCTGACATGACCTGACCCCAAAATACTCGGCATGACTTGTAATTACTGTAATGACTGGAATTATGCAAGGGCTTACATGTATATATATTAGGGGCTAGATCTTGTGTGAAGACTATACAGAGTGTAAATTCTGTTAGGGAATAATGTTGCACTCAAGATGCAATTAAGCTGAGTGTGTTAGTCATGCAGCATTGTAGATGATTTACATTTTTTTTTTTAGAAAGCAACTCAAGTTGTAAATAACGATTAAAATACATTTAATACTAAATATGGTTCACAATATCTTTGTCTTAATTAGGGGACATATTAATGAAACATGTACCTGTCTGAATGTTTCATCCTCTGTGTTGCAAGCATGCTCCTCAAGCTGTGGTCTGTCAGTTGGTTGTTTGGCCATTATCAGTAGATCGCATATAGGCCATCTCACTGTTGAATCTTCTGTTAAAACACACAAAGGAAATGTATTATAGCCCTGATGTAAGAAACAGTGTGCTAAAATATCAAAGTTTATGATCAGCCAGCTAGATAGGTTGTTATTACCTTCATCCAGTTATATAAACATATAGTGGCAAATTCTTGGAATAATAATCGTTTTATCTAATGATACTATGACCTAATCTCTTGAAAGGTCATATATATATTTTTTTAAAACCCTATATAGCCCGGGCTATGCAGTGTCAAAGGGGGGGGGGGTGCTAATTTAGCCCCCCCCCCCCCCCCGAGATCTCGCCCCTCAACTGCCTGATCGTGATGAAATCGTCACCTGCAACATAATCTCCAAAATCGTATATTAATCTCTCTGAAAAATATTTTGTTTAATCGATTATGCTAATTATGCTAATTTAAGCATGAAATTAGACCTTTTTTGCTCTAAATCACTCAAAACAGCTCGAAATGTGCTGTTCTTTTGATCTAGACACTCTATGTATTATTCTTAACAAGCGTACTTTAAAAAAAAATCCAGTATCAAAATTAAGTTATGTATTTCATTGTTTTTTTAATTTCTCTGTTTTTCGACCTTTTCATTTTTATTGTTTTTTCAATGAAATTTGTTGGCAACACTTATGCGATCATAACTAGCATAAACGAAATAGATTTCAATCTGTGAAAGCAGATATAATAATACATTTAAAAATATTAGCTAATACACAATTTGTATTGAAATTCTACAAGAAACCACGTTTTTGAGCTATTTTGGGTCCGATGTGCATGTACATGTACAAAATTATGTGTAGCATAGGAACTGCATGCCCGGGCGTTGTTGCGCGAGATGTGAAGGAAAAAAGTCATGAAATTTCAGCGCAGAATGTCTTCGCTTTAAATAGTTATTGTGAAAAATGTTTTAAGGGGGGGCCAAATTAGTCCCCCTTCCCCCCCCCCCACCCCCCCACCCCCCCCCCCCCCCTCATCCAGGCTATAGGGTTAAATCTCGAAAAATAGCAATACCATAATATCTATCTCTAAAAAAAAAAAATTTTAAAGAATGAGTGGAGAAAAACTCAAAAATATCCTCTCAGGTTTATCTATGCTGCTGACTCAGCTGCTCCCTTGTGAGAGGCAATCAAATATCATAAATTGGCGCGTAATTTGCTGGCTCTCTGTAAAACAGCCATTCCTCTTTTTTCTATAGACCACCATCCATTTGATTTGTAGTCAATGGTTATATGCATTAGATAAACCAATATTTTTGTGTCCCACTAGCCTAGTTCGCTATTAAGATTTTTTTGTGAATTGTGCCATGAAGGGGTGTAACAGTCAAGACTTCAATACAAATTGTCAAAGTTTTGGGCCATAAAGCTTGAAGATGCTACATTGTATTTTTCAATGTTTCATAGGTGATGGAAAAAAATACCATAACACCATCAATTTTGGAAGTTTAAAAAATGACAGAAATGATACCTTCATTCTCCTCCTCTTCCAAGGTGAGTAGCTCATAGAGGGACCTCCATGCCTCAATGTCTACTTCTTCCAAGTATGGCTGGAGCTTGTCTGGTAGATGTATGATATTGATGTCCGCAAATGACTTCTCTACCAATGTTGGTTGTCCGTCTGGATGTGATGACAGGATGTGGTTGATGCCAGTGGTGTCTCTCCAATGTGGTGTAGTTGACCAGTCTTTTGTTTGTAGGGTGGCTTTTCCTTGGTGCAGTGCGAATTTGAATATGTGTGGTTTACTGTGATAGCACATGCTGTGTTGATGGGGAAGAAGCCATTTGCGAACATCAAAGAGGTGTAAGATGCGCTCCGCTGTTGTAGGGCAGTGAGCTTTGTGGAAAGCGGCGGGAATAGCTTGCAGAAGTTTTGGAAAAGATGGGGTGCTCCTTTTCTTCAAGTGAGTTGCAATCCTTGAAAAGAACTGGTCGATGTCCTCATGTGTGTGACCGACCATCAAGAAGCCAACTTTGATCTAAATGCAAACAATAAACGTTATAAGGTGAACAACAGTATGGAATAAATTGAATTTTAGGGACATTCCTCAATGATACAACCCAATAAGCATGAGGGATAATTTATTCAATTGAAATTTTTCTTCATTTATCAGAACATTTATCTAACAAAAAACATATTTATCAAAGCTTGTTTTTGTTTACGCTTTACAAATCATATGTACACTGATGACAAAGATGACAACTTTATATTGCCCATGGTTTCTAATGTGCACTACCTCTTTCCCGTTCATAGGGTTCAATCTTTCCGAGAATAATAGGCTACGACCAACAACAAAAAACCCAAAACACTATTTACCATTGGTATACATGTATCTGTGTAAAGTAAATAATTCTAAGTCACAATATCTTTTTTTAACCCTATGATGCCTACACATATCAGACATTTTGGGCAGTAAATGTATTTGATAGATTAAAACAGAGGATCAACTGAAGATATGCAACAATACAATAGCGCAAAATCCCCCATCATAAAAAGTGAGTCAGAAATAATGATTCACCTTGGAAATTTGCCATGGTGAAAATAATTTGTAATCATGAATATTTTCTCTTTTTTTTCACACTCTTTCTGCATCGTTGTTCTCTCCTGCTCACACTACAACTTCGAGAGAGTGGGTTTGACCCACTTTCAAACGCTGTTTCATGAATAGATGCCCAACAGCAATGGTACTGCATGCAGCGGGAAAGTGTACTCTACCAGTACATGTCAAACATTTTTATATTTACATATCCCTTCACAAAATATCATGTACTTTTAAACCCAAGGTTTTGGTGCAATTGGGTTTTTACCAAGTTACTTTAATTTACTGTCAACTGTGAATAGTTTTCTGACAAAAGTGAATATTTATAATGTTTATTCTCAAACAATGGGCAATTTCCGAGGTATATCATTATTTCTGACTCGTCCTTTACATGATTCTGAAAAGAACCTCCAAGACAAAGGCATTCTCTTATCCATCCAATACAAGTTCAAATAAACAAAATTTCCTTTTCATTTTGCGATTAAATAAAGCATCATTACAGACTGAATACTTATATTGACAATTAATTACTAAAAAGAACATGTATTAAACATTACCTTCTTGAAGATATTGAGTTCAAGGAGCAGGGACAGAAAAGAAAAGAGATGTCGATTCTTATTCTCCCTAGAAGTGTTGTCCAGCTGTAGGTAGAGGACTGGTGGAAGAGAGTCGGCATAACGGACCAGGATGTTGAGCAGGATATTAATGGTTAGGTTGCTGTCATGTGGGTACTCGTTAAAATCGATGTAGGCGTGTTGACCTCTTCCATGAACAAGTGCACCGGTGATGTGAGTGTGCAGTTGATCATTGTAGCTCAGAGCTTTAGGTGTTGGATGGAGTTGCGGTATTGATGTGCAGTGCTGATCCATCCCATCGATGATTACACTCATGTATTTCTCTGGCTGTGACTTCGCTTTGCGGATGTGTTTGTAATATTTTTGTCTCTCACTGCTGCTGAAAAGAAGGTAAAGAGCAATGAGGAGTCATGCTATGCTTAGAAGTTTTGATCACAAAACCAATACTAATGCCTTAAATACACGAGTAAATTGTAATTTGAATGTGTTATCTGAGACTTGGCTAGGTTTACGTCTATATCAATGATACTTAATTGTGACCAATATACTTTTTTAAAGTAATGAACTTGTGCCTACATTTCTTCTCCTGTTTTCCCTACTATTGTATTTTTCTTCTACTATAGGCTTTTCACGTCAAATATCCACTGATTAGAACCAAACATCCGTATAGGCAGTTCAAATGCCCATATTTTATTGTGGTCACCTATTCAAATATATTAACATTGTTGTTGTTTTTTTCCATTAAGAATTTCATTACTCTCTTATTGCTAATATTTGTTGTCCAATTTTTTAATTTGTTCTGTTATTTTTCTCCAATTTTGCCGCTTCTATTTAGGCCTGAGTCATGTCGGGATTTTCATAAACCGGGTCCCGACGGCCTTGCACCGATCGGGACCCGGTGTCCCGAAATCAGCTCGCAGGATTTGTCACTTGCCTCTATAAAAAGCGCATATCATCAGTATGTCCCTTTAAAGTGACCTTTTTATCAATCAAATAAATCAACACATGCATACCTCGCCTCAGATCGGTATATTTTTCCACTTGACATTTTTTTCATCCATGATTGGCGATTTTTAGTGCCATTATCGTGCCTCTAAAAGTAAAAAAACTGGGGCAAAAATGGAAAGACAACATTCGAGCAGCCATTTTGATTCATGCAGGTTGAATAAATCGGGTCAAAAAATATGAATGTTAGAATAATAAAACGGCTTTCTAAAAAATTCTTCTTGACAATATACCGATCAAATAATTTTTTAAAGACAAAATAAATATTTATCTCTTATTTTAAACATCGCATGCTTTTTTTTTAAATGCTGAAAATTACTTGGTAATCACAAGAAGTTTCGATACGGATAACTGTTGCAAGGGAAGTTCAGACTAGTCTCGGAAAAATGCGCACTGCACCTCGTTAGCTGTATAATGCGTGCCCAAACGAAACCAAGCAATGACGTGATCGTAACGAGAAAAAAATCATTACAAACTACGAGAGCACAATTGGAAAGACAACTACTCAAAATTATCGTAAGCAGATACATAACTTGGAGGAAGAATACAATAGTTGTCCAAGAAAAGTCACAGAAATAGTGATATTTAAGGAGTTACTATAGGTACAATCATTATCTGAATGGGCCTCCTGCAAATACTCGAACTACACGTGTTTAAATTGAACACGAGGCTAGAAACCAAATACCGCCCTCTACGGTAAAAAGCAGTATAACAAAGGATTCGAGTATTTGCAGCAGGCCCCTTGCGATAAAAATGTACCCAGTTTCTCCTCGATTATCACTATTTCTGTGGCTTTTCCTGGACAACTATTGTATTCTTCCTCCAAGTTATGTATCTGCTTACGATAATTTTGAGTAGTTGTCTTTCCAATTGTGCTCTCGTAGTTTGTAATGATTTTTTTCTCGTTACGATCACGTCATTGTTTGGTTTCGTTTGGGCACGCATTACAGTTAACGAGGTGCACTGCGCATTTTTCCGAGACTAGTCTGAACTTGCCTTGCAACAACTATCCGTATCGAAACTTCTTGTGATTACCAAGTAATTTTCAGTTTTTAAAAGAAGCATGCGGTGTTTAAAATCAAAGAAAAAATATCTATTTTGTCTTTTAAAAATTGTTCGATCGGTATGTTGTAAAGAAGTATTTTTTAGAAAGCCGTTTTATTATTCAAACATTAATGTTTCTTTCAACCTGATTTATTAATCCTGCCGAGAGACCCGGCCAGTACAGTAGCTAGCTAGCAGCTGGCAACAACAACCCCATGGGGCGAACTGCTTTGCAACCCATATTTATATCAGCAGTTCGGATTGATTCAGGATGAGCTAGAATATGATTGGTAACAATTAAATACTTAAGTTTTAAGGTGGATTGATTTTAGTGGTGTGCAAAACTGCAATTTCTTACATATTTCATTATTTTTTTCGGAGCGTCGGTTCTCAAAAAACGAAACCGGGACCCGACGGCAACGGTCGGGTCCCGGTGTGATCGACCGTACCGACTCAGGCCTACTTCTATTTAAAGCAACTTATCTTGGAGCCTGAGTATTCCTCTAAGCTTTCTCGGTTTTTGTCTCCTTCAAAATCTTTGTTGAAATATTCACTTCTATGAGGAAAGCATATAATGACATAGCTCTAGTTGTATATTGTAGCTACATGTAAAATACATCCATGGTTGTCATTTGTTGCACTTAAAATACTGGATCACAGATCACCTCATTCTAAATGCTTAAAAGAAAAAAAAGTACATCAAAATCAATTACAACATTAACTTCAAGCTTTAATCAAAGTTTGCTGTACCTTTGTTTCTCTACATGTTTTTGATGTTGTGCAATCAATTGTCTTCGAACATCTTTGTCGTTTGTCTTGCCAAGCTTCATTTTCAGCTCTGTGCACACATCGCACTTAGAGAAGCGGTTCACCTATAAAGAAAAAAAGAAAAATATCAAAGAGAAGGATTGTTAATTACAAAATTAATGTTATGGATGTGTTTTCTTGATGCATATAAATGTAGATGTTATAAGACTAATATAATAATATATTGACACAAAGATACAAGAGGCCTCAGGAATTTAACAGATTTCGTCTGGCTAAGAATCATAAATTCATCTATGTCTAACCCTAACTGTACCGGGGGTATAATTTGCATAAATTAGCATTATTGATAAAATAAGCAAATTTCCGCGAAACTAATGGCAAAATCTCTGCATAATTTTGTGGCGATTGGCCCATTTGGAGTGCATTAAAACTGCAATATGTTTTGTACACAAACTGACCTGAAATCATGATGGGTCATATGACACTATAAAAGAATTGTCTGTTTTTGCAAAAACTTACGGTAGTGTAGTGTCAAAATAAAAAGTAATGAAGTGGCATTGCTGAAAACATGGCGGTTTTGATTATGGTATGCAACAACCTATGTTTAGAGCTTTTGAGCGTCCCGCCCCACTCACTCCCATCCAGTACAGTTTAGGGTCAATGGAATTTACAATACCTTGGGGATTGTGATGTGCTGCTCTTCCTTTCTCCAAATCCTTTTGAAGTGAGTCTCAGAACAAACCTCAGCATTATCTTGTCGTATTCTTCTATACACCTCTCGCTTTGTGAACCCATGTGGAAGGTTTACAGACTCTCTGTCAGGCATTCGGTCTCCATAGGAACGAGCAAATGCATTAAGTTCTGTCTTCGCGTTTAGGGTTTTGTTAATCTTGTGTCCTTTCCTCAAGCAGTTAGCAGGCAATGGGTATAGCAGTCCATCTATTCACAACAAATTAAATGCATGCATGGAAATAACTAGAAATATCGAAAATGGCTGATCACCACAAAACTCGGCATGCGCCTCAGATATTGCGCAAAGGAAGAGACCTTACCTATATTTTTGGCTGAAAATTGCTTATTTTGTCATTTATGCAAATTCTATTCATGAATATGTTTTTTATTATGAATTACATAAATAAATAATAATAATACCAGTCTCTTATAAAGCGCTTTACGAGTTAAGACCAAAGCGCTCACAGCATATTATTGCCCCAGTCATTGGATTCAATTACAAAAAAAAAACAGCATTTACAGTGCACAATCTCCTCTCCCTGGGGAGCATTCCAGCTGGTCACCTATTAGGCGCACACAATGCCAATTCAACTGCATTGCGTTCGCATCCTACAGGGTACCCATTTTAACACCTGGGTAAGGTGAAGCAATGTAGACAAAGTGCCTTGCTCAAGGAACATAAATGCTGTGCTGCTTTTACAGAGTTTATTTTTTGGCAAAAAGTTTCTTAAAAGCCTATTTGACATTATCATATAATTGAATTGTCCATATACTTGTTTTATAATAATAATAATATAATAACGGCCATTTGTACTGCGCCATGTCTGTCAGATTTGACACTGGGCGCCCCATTATGAATTTCTAATGTATTTTACTGTTTTTCAATTCTTATGTATTTTATTGTTTTAGGACTTCTTATACTTAAGATCATTATCTGGATCAATTTACAGTTTGAGTAAATGATAAATCTAGTCTAAAGAATGAAACATTACTGATTCATAGACCCAAACAAGAAACTTCACTTTGCCATTTGTTTGGTAGACAAGATGACAAAAATTTCAATTTTCGGCTTGACCTTTGGTCACAAAAGGTCAGGTAACTCTCTAGCATTCGCATCCTACTGATTTCCAAAAACAGCAAATAGCGGTTACAGCACAATCCCCGAAAATGCAGGGGTGGGCTGATGCCCCCCACCCCCCAGTACAGTAAGTGTTAAAGCTACATAAGAGTAATGAAAGATAATGCAGCTGTCGTACACGAAAACCCCTCACAAAAAGTTCTGCAATTCAAGTTTGAGAAAGGGTATCTCTCGTTGTATTAAATGATTAAATGATACTTCAGTTTGGCACCATTGGAAAGCCTGTTCATTCCCCTAGACAATGATGCCCAATTTTTATAATGTAATCATGGAATATGCAGGACACCTGAATATCTGACCAAGTAGAAAGTCAAATCTTGCAAAATGCATTTTTGTCAACAGTGAATTCTTCATTTGTTTAGAGATAAGATTGTGTTTAATTGATATCAATTCTGATTGAATGCCAATGCAGTATTCTCATATTCTTCTGAAGATGAACTTATTTCAAATGATTTTGAGATATCAAAACAAGAAATTTTACCTATAATTTTGTGAGAGGTTTATATCATACAAATGAGCCAGGAAAAAAGAGTTTTAGCCAAACCAATAAGAATGACCAACAGTCACTCTGTATTTCAAGTTTAACTACCTGCAAGCTTTCTATAAACAAAAAAGGAATATGGGAGATTCTTTTAGGGTTTATGTACATTTTTTGCCCAGTACATTATGTACAAAGGCCATGAATTTTCAAAGAAACTGTTTTGAAATATGAACCTCACCTCTGAACTGCTTCTGCCAGTAGTAGAATCTTGACCTCACAATTCCAACGACTTGATGCCAGGCTGTGGCACACACCTGCTCCAAACCGATGTTGTAGGAGAATTGGAGACTTTCATTTTCAGACCGAGAAGAGTGGGTTCTGAAGTACTCCATCAGCCATGTCCTCTGATCACCCAGCGACTTTTCCTTAAAAGCGATCCGAGCTGCAGCTGCATCTGCTCGTGTGACTCTTGCCAGACAATCTGTTGAACAACATCTTCCTGCAAGGACAGTTATAAATGTCTGATGACCAGTTCTAACTGCAAAAGGGGAAGTAAAAAACAAAGCAGTTACGTCTCCATTGTTGTAAACAGGCATGAAAGCCTACAAGAATAACCAAATCTTTGTGCGGCATAGCCAGCTTATGTACATGTATGAATGGAATGAAGTAAAATTCTCAAAATTTATTCAAGTTGCAACTTCTGAAGGACTTTACTTGCTTTGAAGTACAATATAATTTGGATCGCCATGCAAAATTGAAATATCCCGTTGTCAAATCCACTTGTTACCATTTACCTACAGAAGTCTTTGGCGATTGCCATGGTAACATTTTCTAAATAATATCATACATGTACTTACATGGTTCATTAAAAAACTGCCGTCTACTATAATAAAGGGCCGTTCTCATAAGAGCAGGTAAACCTCCTCAACATTTGCCCCCGCGGTAAATGAGAAAACGATGCAGTAATAAACCTATCAGACTGTTCACATACGAAGAAGCATCTCCTCCAATCAAAACCTAAGCAATTTTTATTTTGGTTCCTGGAGGCAAAAATATTTGACCAATCACATGCCAGGAAAATGGGATGTTGCATTGTTGCGATGCGTATTGCTCATCTTGATTGCCCGGTTTACACGCCATTTTGGGGGGGTCAATGTGCAAACTTATTTACCGCAGGGGCAAATGTTGGAAAGACCCTTAAGAATTACTTTGTTATATCAGATTGTTTGAGTAAGTACCTCTTTTTTTCTGCTCTTGATCACTGCATGATGATTCCAGTTGAAATGTCACATGTCTTCTCTTTTTTCCTGTGCAATGATATAAAAAATGAAGAATGACTTAACTATATCTTGTATAATCATTATCATTATGTTGCAGTATAAATGGATACAAAAATCTTAATTGACTCAACTTAGCTTTTTGCTAAGGGGGGGGGGGGGTTGCAGGCGCAGGATTTTGGTAGACCCCGATTAACAAAAAAAATTCAAACCAACACACATAAAAACATGCTTTGTCCAATGGGGGGTAGGGGGGGGGGGGGGGTAGGGGGGTACGGACGGACAACCCGAAAACATGAGGCAGAGGTGGAGGCATAACAAGTCTTATCTAAAATGTTTGTGGTGAGAAAAAGTGAGCCAAAAATATGAACCGTTTTGGCCAAGATTAACATCAATTTTTGCTAAAATGTGAAGTTTTTTCAAAGAAATTTAGCCTAATTTAGCCCTAATGACATGCCAGTTGGATGAAAGAACAGGGTAAGCTCATTTTTTTAATACCAGATTGGTAACACAAATATTTTTGAAGATATAATATAGATATATTGACTGCTTTGAGATGTGTGTACTAGCTTTTTTTAGGCTAGCAAAAATATCATCAAATATTGACTACTAGCTAAAAAACAACTGGTCAATACTGATCAAATTACAGTCTTTCTACATCATGCCTTGGTTATTATGCTGATTACTCAACAAATACTCTTTTTCTAACAGAATCATTTAAATTGTTCAATGTCTAGCACATACATGTATGGTATTGACACCCATCCCAGGTCATTTCCTGCCCTCAAATAAAATAAAAGGCCCAGTCACAATATGGATAACAATTGACTTGAAATAAGCTCATGGTTCAAAATTTGGTTCATATCCACTTGGTCTACTACCAGTTGGTCTAATTCCCACATCATCTAACACTAACATGGCTAAACCCATTTGGTCTACTATCACTTTGGTCTAATTGCCGTTTGGTCCAATCATCACTTGGACTAATTCCCACTAAGGCTGATTGTCATTTTGTCTAATTATCAAATGGTCTAACTACCATTTTGTCTATAATACTTTTCCCCATTTTGCCAAAAGATCATCTGGTCTATTACCAGTTCATCTAATCAGATAGACTAAGTGGTGTTAGACCAAGAGGGTATTAGACGAAATGGGATAGCCTAACTGGGAATTAGAAGAAATAGGAAATGGATTAAGTGGCAATTAGACCAAATGGTTATTAGACCAACTGGTTATAGACAAAATGGGATATTAGACAATGTGGGATGAGACCAAACGGGCATTAGACAAAGTGAGAGTAGACCAAGTGTCAATTCACCCAAAATTTCATACAGCTTTATTGAACACCAATTACTCATAAGTGATGTTACACTAACCCCTTTTCCTTGGAATATGGCAAGCATCCTCATCTGCATCACTCTCAAGTTCAGTGATAAAGATACCAGGAGTCCAGGGACCTGTAGGAATTCAAATGAAAAGATGTACATGTACATGTATACCACATACGCTTAACATAATACAATGTAGGTAAGGGCATAATACTTGTCTTTTACAGATACATTAAGCCCTGCCATGCTAATTGCTAACCATGCATGGTGTTATTTTTTTCAAAGACAGCAGACAGTCAGCTGTACTTGTGCTGTCCAATACGGATATATAGCAAATGAAGGGGAAAAAAGAATAGACCAGGCAAGCTATGTGACATGCTCACAGGAAACTTTAATGTTAATGTGAATGGAAAGTTGCAATATTTATTATTGACATGCAAATACATGTACGTGTATGATATCTTGTCAGATTTCACCTTTTTTTTTGTAGTTCAAATTGTCTTGGTGTTGTAAAAACATACACATTCCTGAATTAGATAGAATTGAATACTTTTTAGGTGGGCTGTATCTAATACAGACCACCTTATAATTTTGTTAAAATTGCCTTTATTTCTTTATTATTTATTTTTCTTATTTCGACCCACTTTTTTGTGTGCAAGATAATTTGAAAATGGCTCAATCAAATATCTTAAAATTTGGTACACATATGTATAGGCATATGAACAAGGCACAGCAAAGTTTTCAACCTTGACCTTGATTGATGACGTCATCTAGGCGCCATTTTGTGAAATTTTCTGAAAATTTACTCTTGATCATATTTTCATAACGGTAATTCATTTCTCATTCATATTTATCACGATCAAGGTCAATATGTGTCCGGTCAATTTCAGGTCAAAAAACGCGCGCGTCCGCGTACGTCCGCGCGTCAGTGCGCGCGCAAAATTTTTAAATGCTCAAAATCGTCTCAAATTTGTTTTGCATACGTTTCAGGTCATTTAAAGCATTTTATAAAAAATCGCGCGTAAGCGCATGCGCGCGCGTTTTCGCGCGTAACACCATTACAAAACATAAAATCGCATTTTTTTTTTCTTCATGATATTTATTATATTTTTTCAAGGAATTTGATACCATGTTTATCTCTTTATGACCATTAATAATAAGATGAGCGTCAATTAAAGATAAATGTCAGTGCGCGCGAGCTCTTTTAATACATAGCATATATGGGCAAAAACATGCCTATACAAAATTCATTATAGCTCTTTGGAATGAACCGTGACCTTCAATTTTTTTTCATATTTAGATAGAGTATGAGTGGGAGATATGATTCCATGTCTCATTTGGCCATTAGGTGTATCGTGACATCATCATAATGGCCTTGGAACTCAAAATACGAATTTGCATATTATGACGTCAGCATATTTATGGAAAATTGATTGTATCTCTGTAAATATTGATCGATTTTCTTCAAAATTTCGATATGTTGTAGCTAAGACAATTCTCTATCAGCTCAGTTATAACCATTTTTCATTTTGATGACGTCATCATAGTGAAAATCTCGATTAAAGGCCTCATGTCAAAAGGCCTTCATAATTCGCGTTATCCCTATAGAAGGTGAATTTCGTTCACGTCTTGAAACTACATGATATTGTTTTTCAAGAATATTTAAGCAGTATCTCGCTTATTTTTGCTCTATTTTGTCTCAAATTTAAGTTGACCAGCCCACCTATACTTGTTCCAAACAAGTATTATATGTCTAGTTTAATTATCTTTTTTGTGTAGCAAATAAGAATTTTAGTGAAAATTGTAAGTACAAAATTTTAATCATAGTGTAAACTGTAAAAAATTAGTGGGCCACCTATTCTACACTGACAACAGTAAGGCAGATATATATATATATATATGTACAATCAGATGCAATAGGAAAATGGTATTCACTTTCATGACCCAATTAAGGCATTGACCAGCACACTTAATCTTGTCTATTGTACTATGTATACTACATGTATGAGCTGAATAGCTACTCATCATAGGGGACATTGCTTTTGTTTTCATTGTTTGGCACTCTTCTTTAGTTTACGGAAAAGTCATTTAAAGGAAGCTTAAATACCAGAACGCAGAATATAAACATGCACACGCAAAGCAAAAGCTCAAATTCTGTCAAATTACAAAATGAAGACAAATCTATAGAACTGTTTTATTCAAATTTGGGGTTTTACTTCAATATAAACGCAGGAATAAAGTCTTCTGCTCTTCAATGATACTTTAAGTCATGTTTAAGTTTTTGAGTTTTTCTTCATTCTTTAAAGTTTGTTCTGCTTTTCCCCAAAACATTGTATGGAATTTTCCCAGAACATACCTGTCTCACAATGTAGATCCTCATCAGCTTCACTCTCAAGCTCTGTCTGGAGACCTAAGTACATTCATAAATATGATATTGCTTAAATGGTTTACATTGTTTGGCACTCTTCTTTTATTTTATATGGAAAGGTCAATGAAAGGATTTAGCTATTCCTAGAAATGAGGGATACATTGTACATGTAGACAACATGACAGACTGTGTAAAAGCTCAATTTCTGTCCATGTTGCACAACATCAAAACAAATCTGTTTACAATTTTGGGAAAAAACAAGCTCTGAAAAAACTAGGAATTGTAATCGTCCAAAACATTACAGCATACATGTATTATGTAACACCACTATGATAATAAATAATAGTATTGTTGTTAATATTATAAATTCAATTCAATTCAATATGCTGTGAATTTAAAATACACTGAACAATAGCTATGAAAGCTGAAGATATTTACACAATTATCACAATGATCTTTGAAAATTCACAGTACATGTAGGCCTACTACTACTGGGTGTTTCCATAACCCGACACCCTAATCCTAAACCTAATCCTAACCCTAGGGTTTAGGGTTAGGGTGTCAGGTTATGGAAAGACCCACTACTACTAGTTCTCATCTATGTCCATTTTGCAAACTTTCGCTGTGCTACATTTGTTTCTGCATTCACTTACAGCACATTATTTAAGAATTCTTTCCCATAATTTACTTACCTGTCATCTGTGTGTTTGGAAGAGCATCATCAGGCTCAGCTGCACTCTCCAACTCTGTCAGTGGATCCAAAACAGCCATGTTTCTTCAGCATGAAGCACTAGATCTTGAACAGCTAGAATACATAAAATAAACCCCAAAGAACTTTATCCGATACTCTATGGGTTACTGGTTAAGGAGTTAGAAGAACTTAACGGGTCTACCCTCGACGCGCGGCACCCAACTCGACTTGGGTGCTAAGTGCGTTTATTCATGTGCGCGCACTCAGTTCCTGCGTATGTACATGTAACTCTATGTTAGCAACCCAATGCACATGCACGTGGTAGACGCAGGCCCAGGTGTTTGGTATATATCTATGGGCAAATGTAAACTGTTTAGTTCTTCTAATTCTTTAACAAGTAACCCATAGAGTGTCCTTAAACTTAAAGATAAACTTTAGTACTGGTAATGCGCTTGCATTGTGAAAGTAGAGGTGTGAAAGGATCAGAAACAGTTGATCATGTAGCATGTAAGTATTGGTGTGCACTGCAAGGTTCTGGAGTCATCAAAATCATAATAAATTTGACCGAGTCTTGGTAAAGTAACAAACACTCACATAGAAAGCTATATATGGGACAACACACATGGTGTCGGGGATGGTACTACCTTGGTTTCCTTGTCTTTCTATGCTCATTACTCAGCCAGTATACATTTTCTTCCAAAATTGTTTGGCACATGTCATTTATTTGTAATCTTGAACATTCAGTGTAAGTTTCGTTTGATTCTGTGAGAATTAATTTTTTTTTTTTACCAGTACTGGAGTTTATCTTTAAATGTATGATCAGAGGGAATAAATCAAAGTTTTACATTTAAACATGAATTAAAAACTCAATTTTTAATAAAAAACATATAAGGCACTACCTGCATAGATCTAGACTAGTCTAGGCTAGACCGAAATATCAGTGTTTATGTTGGCATTGGATGCCCTGAGATTGGATTTTCTTTAAAGTCACAAGAGTTATCTGGTGGGGGGTGGGGGGGTCGGTGCATTTTGGCAATTTCCTTTTATATGGTGTAGTAGTTCAAGTACTGTTGTTGTTTATCATCCATTGTTAGACCCCTTTGCAACTGACTTATCCTGACACTTTTTGTGTCTTTGCACGGTTTGGTGAGCATAATTTTAGGGGGCAAATTGCAATGTTCAAGCCTCCTAAATTGGAAAAAAATTACAAAATCCCTTCAGTTTATTGAAAAAATTCACATCAGATCTTGTTACCAAAATGTATCATCAATTGTTCTGTAAACACAAGAGGTAAGTGTCAGTGTCTTTTTGATAAAAAGTTACGCCATTTAGATTAAGGGGGGACATACATATGATGTGTATAGGTCAAGATCTATATACATCTAGCCTACTTGATGTAGTATTATAACTAGATCAACATGTATGTCTAATTTAGTCTTATTACTCTGAAGTATTCTTCTACTAAAAGTTTAAGATTTATAGATCTATTCCACTCATCCACTGTATAAGGTTATAACCTAGACATGTATCTGAAGATACTTCGTCTAGTTATAACCTTGTACTCTTTTACTAATATGGGTATGGTAAGGCGTAAAGTTATAGATCTAACCACTCATCCACTATATGAGGTTATAACCTAGACATGTATCTGAAGACAGATACCTCGGTCTAGTTATAACCTTGTACTCTTTTGCCAATATGGGTATGGTAAGGCAGGCCTGTAAATGGGATTTTTCAGGGGGGGGGGGGTGCGTAAGTTGATAAAACGGACCTTTGATACAAAATAACTGTTTGCAGAGGCAGATCCAACATTAACCATTTTTTCTTCAGAGTGACCTGAAAGCAAGGCATTTTAAGTGCCTCCTTTTAATCCTCATGAACAGGGAATGTATCTCCTTAAACAAATAATGCGAGTGCAAATCGTGAGTGGAAATTTTCATAAAGTGACCTGAAGTCAAGTAGGCTAATCATTGCACTTTTTGAGTTTAAATTTTCCATGAACATACATGTATAATACCCCTCCCTTCTCTTAATCAATCATGCGAGCGCAAAACACGAGGTCATTTTTTTATATTTAAAGCAACCTGAACACAGGGAATTTTAGGCTCATGCACTCCTCTAAATCCTGATGAGCAGGATATGTATTTCCTATAAAAAGGGGGCCAAAAGCCAAAACGCAAAGGCATACTGTGTGCAAAAAGAAGCATTTTCACATTTCATATGATCCCTGAATCACCTCTTTAAATATTTCCATACATGTAAAGGTGTAAACCAAATATTACGCTAGCATTCAAAGCCATTTTGGTATGCCCTGGGCGGCACCATGATGATTCCATTCCCCCCAATTTTTGACGTACATGTATTTATGGACAAACCCTTACTGGTCTTTCACAATCATAAACGAACTGTTTGTGTAGTATATTAAATTAAAAGAAATGTGCAGTGTTAGAAACCTCTTGCATTGCATTTATATATTTAATATGTAAAATCCCTTTCAAAATAAAATTCTAGCAACGGTTCATCCCGAAAACTGCATGAAAATCATGACATTAACTGTTTAATCAGAACGAGGATGTTAGCAAGCTTTGTAGATCTTAATTTATCCACATACATGTAATTGTTGAAGAACTTTTTTTTCACAGTACTCCCGTTGTGTTAGATCAGCTGTACGATCTGCATAATGAATGAAAAAGAAGTCTAGTCATTCATATGCTGGTATGCAGCCAATCTTACACAATGGGAGTTACAAGCTTCCTAACAATATAACTGTTATTCTATCGCAATGTTTAAACCTAAAATTTGAGTAAAACAAATAATGTTTCTATCATTATATTATTTTTATGTATTTGTATAGCGTATTTTATATCAAAATTGTATCTAGATCTAATTAATTTTAAAGGTAATATGGAATGTTATCAAAGTCCAAATATACGTCACAGACTTGCATGTAGGGGGTCTCACTACAGATCATAAACATGCCAGCACCCTTGATAGCAGACGACATCGCAAATGCCTATTTTTCAAAATATTTGCCAGTTTGATGTGGGGTACTCAGTGGGCGTTTTTTGGTGATCTATGTATCAAAGGAAAGCTTGTGGTAAAAATTATATATTATAATTGATGAAATTCTAGTTTTGGTTTCATTTAAACAAATAATGCGAGCGGAAATTTTTTCATATAGATCTAGTTACCTGAAAACAGGGCATTTTAAGCGCTTTTTATAATCCTCATTAACAGGATCCTGTTAATCCTCCCCTGATAAATGGTCCACATTAATTACAATAGGTTCTTTTAAAAAAAGTGGGCCTTTCAGATACTTTTTTTTTTTTTGGGGGGGGGGGGGGGTGCATGCCAATACTCTACAATGTAAACAGATCTAGATCTAGATGTAATATGTAGGTCTAGACCTAACTTTGTTAGATCTATAAAAAGTATAATTCTATTCTCATCTAGAAATTTAAACAAGTCAAAAAAGTGAAGAAAAAAAATCACAAATTTCGAAAGTCTAACACACAGTTAGCAGCAAGAAAGTGTTGCCATAAAAAATGCCTGAAAAAATATTTGTGGTTTATACAACATTCTTCAAGACTTCATAAACAACTGTATTATTAGTATGGTAGAGGTACCTTAATCCATGCAGTACATTAATCCACGCATCCCTCAATACGCGCGATGCGACGCGTTATATGCGCTCATTTTTTTTGGATAGACAATAAAACAACAAGCCTATCGCGATATCACAACAATTTTGAGGGAAAATCATTGGTTTCTTGTATTTTTATGATTTCATGAAATCATCAAGAATACACTTCATTGAGACAGAAAACGAAAATATACATTCATTTCCTGTATTAAAACTGTGGTGCGTGGATTAATGTACCGCTTGATTTTGTCAAAGAAAAATTGAAGCGGTCACGTAATCGACACGAGAGTTAACATTCACCAAATATTCCTGTCAAAGTTTTCTCTATAAATGATCCTCAGAATATTTAGTATTTAATGAGGAAAAAACGTTGATAAAAAATGTTAAATTATTTGACTTTTTAGCCTTTCAAAACAAAGTGCGTGGATTAAAAGTACCTCCATCATACAGTTGTAGATCTAAACTATGAGTAGACTAGATCTATGACCATCAAATTTTAAAAAGATCACTTTAACTTCGGCCAGGGCCTAACTGTTAGGCCTATACTTTGTATTGACATCGTGTTATGAGTGGCCTATACTTTGTATTGACATCGTGTTATGAGTGGCCTATACTTTGTATTGACATCGTGTATGAGTGGCCTAGCCCAGACAACATATTTGTAAAGTGACATTGTATTCCTTCTTACTTAAAGGTACTATGTCCCATTTGCAGGCCAAAAAAATGAAAAAGTTAAATTCCAACTGCATTTGAAAGATAATACTAATTTAGAACTTCCCTAAACAAAGTGGGGCTTAAAAATGTCTTCAAGTGGGAAAATAACGACTAGATCTATTAGTTGTCAAATCGACTTTAGGGCTATAGGCCTAGAGCCCAAAAGTAATAGTCTTGATTTTCAGACAACTGTACCGAATGGTCATAGAGGTCTACGTTTTATGCTGCGCAAAGATTCAATCAGTTTAATCTTGGCCATCACAAGAAGTGGGTTATTGATGTAGATCTAGACAAATGCTCATGTACCCTTTACAACTCTTTTCATGTATTTTATGACCAAAGAAGAAAAAAAAGCCAGTCAGTCACTCAGTAGTGTCTGACAGTGAAGTCTAGCAAGTAAACGGGTTTCCTTGCATAATTTGAATATGAGGACACTGCTAACATTTAAATTTCACAGATAGGACATAGGTCTAGGCCTACATGACATAGGCTAGACCCTATTCATAATTCCTGCAAAGTTCTACAGAATTTGAGGTTGGCTGCAAAAGGGACATAGTACCTTTAAGTTCTAGATCTACTAGATCTAGTTTTACTAATACTAGACATAAAGTTAGATCTAGATCCAACATAAAATAGACTTCCAAATTGCCAGAGTCTATAGCTACTGTGGATTAGTACAGCAACGTTAGTCCAATAACTGTTTAACACCGTAACTTAGCTCCGTCTCGCCCAGTACACTACAGTGCACAACGTGTGAATCTAAGTAACAAAACACTGTGGTAGTACTAGTAGCTGTAACACTTTGTAAATTGTAACACATTAACTGTTATCTAATTAAGTTAACGTTACTGTAAAACTTGAAAGAAAAAGCATTGTAAAATTACCTCTCGCTTTCCAACGCAACGCCAGTACTCTGAAGGTACCGTAGATAATCAAGTCTTGACTCTTCTCCTCGGACAGCTGTCAACGTAGCTTTTTGGGTGCAACAAATTCAAGATTCAAGATTCGGCACGTGCTGTCGATGGGAAATCTATTGTTTACAAAACACCCAAACATGGGGATTATAGAAGTATAGTACACACGTAGGTAGACATGTCCGCCGCGCTCCGTGGGAATTTCTTAGAAACTAGCTCGACACATCGCCCGTGCGGGATTATTAACTTCTTAGAAATCGGTTCAACGCATAGTCTTACTCCCAGTCTGTGATGGACGCGGGACGCGCATTTAAAGATTCGTTGTACGGGATGGGGGGAGGGGGAGGGGGCAGGGTGAGGGTGGGGGTAAAGACATTTAATTGCTGTACTGTTGGGACAACCTCAAAATTAGAACTTTACAAGATCGAGTTCGATCCATCGACCTCAAGTCTCCAGCTTTTATTTTATTGTTGTTTTTGTTTACGCCACTCCCGCTAGTCTGAGTCTATATAATTCTATACAGTACAACGTAGGCCGAGGTGCCTCTGCCCTCGACTCCAACGTCGAACAAGTGAGATGCCAACTAAAGGGTGTAATAAGAAACTAAATCATTAATTTGTTGGGTTTTTTGCATTTCGAAAATTATATGAGCCTCGATCTGCAGGACCACTTTTCGTTAAAAAAAAAAAAAAAAAAAAAAAAAATTGTAAAGTGCACAGGCTTCACACACTTCAAATGGGTGTTTCCACATGTTACCTGCATGTATACACCCCCTGTCATCCTAGCTGACATGGGTAGGGTTAGGGTTACCGCATGGGCGTAGATTGCAAGGTTTTCAGGAGAAAGCCATGGCTGCTCCATCGTCTGCAAGAGGTGCCTGAAGTTGTCGTAGATGTGTCCCATCATGTGCAGCGAGGCAAGGCACAATTGTGGGACACTCCTGGCAAACACTTTCATAGCTTTGCTAGAGCTTTACATGTAGTTCTAAATAATCGTACTGGCAAAGTACTTCATTGTACAAACAAAGTAACTGTCATTATAGAATATTTCTGTATAGATTCCATCTTTATGAGAGCTTGAGGCTGTCTCTACGTTGTTTTCCCGTTATACTACATGGTCTGGAGCTGTTATTGTTTCTGCCACCTTTCTTTCCTGCAGTTACTTTGTTAAAGTTTCCTTCTGTTAGTGGAGTGTGTAAACCCAATCTACCCGTCTTCTTGATAAAAGATAGATGGGTTTGAAGTACTGGAACCTTTGCAGCCACTGCCAATGAGTGCTTGCATAGTTTATCATGTCTGTATCTACCACATACACAAGAAACATGTTCCTTATGGAGAGAAACATCAACCACGCCATTCTTTGAATGGTCACTAGCCACTTCTCTTCAGAGAAGCTTTCTCCTGAATAGCACGAGGGTGGTTTAGCAAGGAAGCTACTTCTGCTTCTAGCAAATAAGCATTTTCAGCAGTGTAACCAAAATACTGCTCCAGTTCTTTGGCAATGTTGACACCGATCTCCTTGAATTCTGGTGCATTCCTGTATTTTGGCCACAGTACTTCTTTAACAACAGAAAATATCTTCAATAGATAGCTTGTGCATGTTCTGTAAGTACTGCTTCCTATCTTCCTGATGCCACTCATACCACACGTCTGGCGGAACCTGTAGGTATGATGCAAAAATCTGCAAGCTCGTATTCTTGGCTCAGTCCAGTGACTGAAACACACAGCTCTTCTATTTGATGCTGGTGTATGCTTTCAAATATGTGCTGTGTAAATTGCAGCTTATTCATCCTTGACACATGGGGATTTTCCTGTAAGAAGGCATCACGCTTGCATTTCATGATTTTATTCATACTCTCTAATGCATTTGTGTATGACCTTTCCTTGTCTGGCATTCCCTCCTTTTTTCTCACTTCTTCTACCATGTGCCCTGCAATCATGCCAAAGTTATTGTTCAGATATATGTCCAATATCTTGCTTCATTGTTTTTGGTTAGTTCCTTCTCTTTACGTGCAAAGTCTTGTTGGAAAGAGTCTAACCGCTTCCTGAGGTCATCTTCGTCTTTGGCATCTAGAATGCCTTCAACTTTCTCTTTAACACCAAAAGTGGCATTAAGGAACATGTTTCTTGTGTGTGTGGTATATATACCACGTACACATTTTTCAGCTGTTTCACCAAAATACTGCTCCAGTTCTTTGGCAATGTCGACACCAATCTCTTTGAATTCTGGTGCATTCCTGTATTTTCGCCACGGTACTTCTTTACAACAGAAAATATCTTCAATAGATAGCTTGTGCACTTTCACACGGGAGTTTGCAGGAATTGCTCTTTGTTTGATGATGATAAATTGTTGTTCAGACCTCATTCGATTTCCCAACCGCTTCCTATCTTCCTGATGCCACTCATACCACACGTCTGGCGGAACCTGTAGGTATGATGCAAAAATGTGCAAGCTCGTATTCTTGGCTCAGTCCAGTGACTGAAACACACAGCTCTTCTATTTGATGCTGGTGTATGCTTTCAAATATGTGCTGTGTAAATTGCAGCTTATTCATCCTTGACACATGGGGATTTTCCTGTAAGAAGGCATCACGCTTGCATTTCATGATTTTATTCATACTCTCTGATGCATTTACGTATGACCTTTCCTTGTCTTGCATTCCCCCCTTTTGTCTCACTTCTTCTACCATGTGCCCTGCAATCATGCCAAAGTTATTGTTCAGATATGTCCAATATCTTGCTTCATTGTTTTTGGTTAGTTCCTTCTCTTTACCTGCAAAGTCTTGTTGGAAAAAGTCTAACCGCTTCCTGAGGTCATCCTCATCTTTGGCATCTAGAATGCCTTCACTTTCTCTTTATCACCAAAAGTGGCATTAAGGAACATGTTTCTTGTGTATGTGGTACTTTCTTAATTCCTAAGATTGAAAACTCAATCTATTAGATTGAATTTTCAATCTGCCACAGATTGCTGTCAGGGACGAATCTAACCCGATTGAAAATCAATCTACCATTAGATTGCAAATTTTAAATCTTCAATAGATTGAGATTTGAATCTATTAGATTGAGAATTTCAATCTATTGTCAATCTAAAATTAGATTGAAATCTTCCAATCTTTGGCATAGATTGAGCTATTCAATCTAATAGATTGAAATCTAGATTGAATATTAATTAATTCTATGCATCATTCCAAATTCCAAGTTGATCTGAGGAAAGAAGTCAATTATTTATCAATTTGAATGAAATAAAGTATTCAATGTGAAGGAAGATGAAAATCATTTGAAAATGAGAGAAGAGAATTAAGCCAAGTGACTTCGGAAAGACTGGAAAAGTAAACCGTATTTGTAATGTGAGCAAAGTCTGAGAGGGCATTCTTTTTGCGCCCATGCATTGTCCTTGCAAAAAGTGCTTGGTTCAATTTCACAATTTCATTTCACCTTAAAATACATGTACCCATAAATTGGCAATTCAAACTCAAGGGGAAGCCTGCATGTCTGCCAACTAAACCTAATTCTTACATTTTTATGGAATGTTAACAAGAAAACAAAATGGGAAGTAATGTGTAGTTGCCAAGGCATTTACGTGTGCCCTTACTTTCAGCTTAATTCTGGGTTTTAGTGGCCATGCAGCATGCGAGGCCTGCCAGGCCTGCCAGCTTTGATGGTATGACACTGTGTGCCAACATACGTTGGTTGTGTTTCTACTGATTGAATTTCTAAGCTGGGCTACATGCATCAACCAAATTATAACAAATGAAAACAATTGCTAGGCAGTGTATGCTAGACAGCATATAACTAAAGCTAATCAAACCCAAAGTGGGGTACTGCTCTGTATTGGACCACTGCCACAAATCACTGAATTAAGACAAATTTCAGAACAGCTCTGAAGGATATTGAGAAAAAATAATAAAAGAGAACTAGAAATGCAATCGTGTCACAACGATGTGCGTGCAATGACGCCATGTTTCTACGTGTCAAACGAAGGAGCTACTCTCGGACTATCCAGAGCAATATGTAAGAAATCTGTAGCTTCTGTGATAGTGGAGATAGTTAGGGCGAAAGAAAGGTCACCAAAACGGCCCGAAATGGAAAAAATGGTGCCTGGACGGTCACGCATGAAGGTTTCCGGAGAACGAAGAATTTAGTGACCTTGAAGGAATGCTAGAGACTCCGCCTACGAATTTTGAAGGGAATTGGAATAGAGGAAGGGATCTAAAAAGGACTCGCAAGCACTGCGTGCAAAACCAATAGGACTTGGTGCATGATGAACATGTTGCGCCGCGTGCTTTGGCACGAACGGCCGCCCATACTAACACAACCGAATATTACAGTCTTAAAAAATGACGTCATGGCCGAAACGTGTTATAATAGGGCGGAAACTCGGCGGAATTCGTATAGTGACCCTTGTTCAAATGCGATTTACTCACAATTTTCTGCGTGAACATATACCATACTTGGTATCATTCGAAAGGGCACTTCAGTGCAGTCAGTTTGAAACCATTGTCATCTGCGCAAAACGTACTGCACGCATCAAACGCGCTATTACGTAAAGCATAGTAAATTCATCATTTTTGGCGATAACTTGGCGAAGAGGGCATTACAATTTACTAAACTTAGCAGACAGTTGTCACGTATATGGATACATGTGTTTGCCAAGTTTCATTGATGTAGGTATAAAGATCGCCGGTTTAGAGCAAGTTGAAGTTATTTCTCAATTTTCTTCAAAATGGCGAATTTGGAGGGCAATTTTCTCAAATTTGGTCAGTGATAGGGTATATAATTTTGTATATGGCTGGAAAGGGCATATCTTCAAGTATCTAAATCCAAAAAAGGGTACGGGTTTGCCAAGCCATTATGGAGATACGGCCACAGAGAGAAAGCCAATTCCCAGAACTTTAGAGGGCGCTATTTATGTTGTGCAAAGCCATTGGAGCGTGAAATTTGACATGGCTATGTGCAATTATGAGATAAAGATACTGTGAGATTTAAATACAAAACGGAATTTATATGAGAAAGTTATGGCAGTTTTAGATTATTTATGGGTCAAATTTTCGAGAATTTGAGAGATTTTTGATGGAGTCGGTTTCATATTTGAATTTTGAGTACGAAGATGGCATTTTGAAGGTCAGGTTATACGTCGCAGATGAAAGAACATCTCTTAGACTATCTAGAGGAATTTGTTAGAAGGTTGTAGGATCTAGTATATTTGAGATAGGAAGGAAGAAAGAAAGGCCTTAAAATGGACCAGAAACGGACAAAATGGCGCCTGGACGGTTATGCATGAGTGATTTCGAAAATCGAAGAATGTAGTGACCTTGATGAGATGTTAGAGACTATGCCTATGAAATTTGAAAGGAAAAGGACATGAGGAAAGCACCTAACTAGGAATAACAAGCACTACGTGCAAAATGAATGGGATTCCGGACGACAAGAAGAAGGAAGAAGAAGTAAGAATATTAATAAGAAGAATGTGAACGAAAACAAGGCAATGACGAAGGTTCGTCATTGCAATAACACAAACTGTTGATCTCACCAGTTCTGAACAGTCCTTGAAACGTGGATACCTCTCCAAGATATCTGTAATGGAGTTCCTTGATGTTTCTATGTAGTGTCTGCGAACAGCATGAGTTTCTTTGAAGTACTCCAATAACTGTGGCTTGTTCTCTTTCTTTGGTGCTGTGTACTTCATCCAGTTGATCTGTTTAAAACAGTAAATATATTAAAAAATAAAAGAAATGAATAAATCAGACAAAGAAAATATACTCGCAACTGTTTTTTCTATTTGCTGTATATAAATATCTATATAACCCATTATCTACTATGACAATTTTATGGTTGTATTATATGAAGTGTACTTTCTGAAAAATAACGGGTACTTTCCGAAATATAGATGTGACATCCCCTTAATTCTCAAACATATTAAAATGTCATACATACCTTTCAACCCTGAAATGACTACCGTAAGGCTCCTCTACTCGACAATTTTGGGGATAATTTATCAACGCACCAAGATCAAGCCACTCAAATTTATTTTTCTCTATTTCTTTGAAGTATCTTGCATCGCATGAGATTAAATTGAATTGCACATATGGGACTAGCAAATTTCAAACTTAAAAATGCTTAATATATGACAATTCTCTCTGAATTAGCTGTATTGGCATGTGATCTGGGCAAAAAAAAAAAAAAAAAAAAATTACTTAAAATATTTGGAGTAAAAAACATTTTTTTCCCGCCAAATATTCATGTTTATTCCGCAACGTCATACCCCAATGCTGATTTAAAATCTTCATAGATTTATTCTAAAAATCGAGGTAATTAATTATTCATGAAAGTGGTGAAATATTGTTCAAAATGATGACGGTCAATGTTCTAGATCTAGCCAAGAATACGAGGGTTTAAAATTAAATGTGAGTTTTGTGTTCAGATTTTTTGCATCGATGTTCTTTGGAATATTTCTGATCAAGTCATGCAAGCATTTTTCGGATTCTTGATTGATTTATTGTTCATTTTGAATGAAACATCTTACTCAGGTGCGCAGACTTGGGTACCTCCATAATACTTGTAGTTTGTACGGGGTCCGCTGCGTAACAGTCATAAGTTACAACGCAGTTAACAATAGAATAGGGCCCCATGGGCCATAGCGTAACCAATATTTGTGCCGATATTTTATGACCAATTGGCAAGCATTACTTCCATTAAAAGTTAGGACTAATGTATATTTACATATGTATAAAATACTCACCTTCAAACATCTGAAGGATACCGTCACCGCTCGGGAATTCCCGCTCTAACACGGCTTTGAGATCCATCGTCGCTATGTCTGCTGTCTGATCTGCAAGCTAGCTACAGTACAGGTAGCTTTGTATCTATATCTGCACGCTGTATGTCGAGCTAGCTGATATCGATATCTGAAGCGCGAATTCTAAGCCAAACTTTAGTGGCGGAAAGTACGGCGCAGCAGTAATCTCAAGTCACGTGATAATGTTCTGAAGTTTGATTGGTTAACGTTTTCAATAGATTGAAACTTTTTTCAATCTATTATAGATCGAGAAAAAACATCGATCTAATAGTCGCTAGGCAGCGATTCCCGTCGTTTTTCGATTTATCCTCAATCTATTAGATTGAAGAATATTTCAATCGCTTGATAAATCGACATTTTCAATCTTACAAATTAAGAGAGTATATATAATAAAAACAAACAAACAAATATACCACATACACATTTTTCAGCTGTTTCACCAACAGTGAAAAAAATACACGGGGGCTCAGGGCGAATTTGCCCCCGAAATGCCCAAAAGAGCCCTCGAAAATCAGAAAAGAGCCCCCGTAAATTTGCATAGAGTTCAATGCAAAACAAATTTTAGAGTGTTATTTTTATGCAGGCAAACTTGAAAAGTAGCCCCCGAAAAATAAATATTAATTTTTTCCCTGTTCACCAAAATACTGCTCCAATTCTTTTGCGATGTCAACACCGATCTCTTTGAATTCTGGTGCATTCCTTGAATTTGGCCATTATACTTCTTTGCAATGGACAATATCTTCAATAGTTAGCTTGTGCATGTTCTGTATGTACTGTTTCCCATCTTCCTGATGCCACTCATATTGATGTTTCGACTTGATATTACAAGTTTTCTGTTGACAATATCTACACTGTCATGTAAAGCTGGTGAAACTCTACAGACATTACTTAATGAAAGCTCTCAAGGAGATAGTGCTGGATGGGGTGATATCCTTGCTGCCTGGCTTGCCATCTCCTAGTTCGTATACGACTTTCTGGATGAAATCCCACACATTGCTCGCTTGCCATGGGTAGTCCAGCAACATCACATACATGTATATCTCTTTGAAGCACAGATCAATGCCTTCCAGGAGGGATTTGCTTGGGATGGTAACACCATACACTATGACAAACACCATTCACTATGACAAACACCATTCACTATGACAAACACCATTCACTATGACAAACACCATTCACTATGACAAACACCATTCACTATGACAAACACCATTCACTATGACAAACACCATTCACTATGACAAACACCATTCACTATGACAAACACCATTCACTATGACAAACACCATTCACTATGACAAACACCATTCACTATGACAAACACCATACACTATGACAAACACCATTCACTATGACAAACACCATTTACTATGACAAACACGTCTTCAGGGCGAAGGGGATCCCCAAGAAGGAGCATGAATGGTTGCTTCTGTTCATTGCTTTCGATGTAGTCAGGGATATTAGTCCCTACCTGCCAATTAAAGAAATAACATATTACCCAGCCCCTATGAACATTATTTCAATAACTTTGATATGTAGCCTTTTGTGTTTACCAAAGAATTGAGGGCTAGCTAATTAACAACAATGTATCTGTCATAAGTGTAAAGTGTAATACAGTATGAGAAATTGACAACATTGCAAAAACGCCAACTTGTTAAAGAAAAAAAGAAATAGTGACATCTATGAACTTGCATCGTATGTCAACAACATTGCATATAACAAAATACCTGTTTTGGAGGAAGAGATATTTTCAAAGAATGAGAAAACTGTGACAATTGGACACCACAGTACAAGACGCAAACATGTAGGAGAAAAAGAAGACATTGTCACATATATCTTTGGAATTGAACAGTTGTTGTGCCACAAAGCCACTGCACAACTAAACCACTGGGATCGATACAAAAATTGTTTTTCCCAACCCGTTTGCGAGTACTGGTTAGAGATTCAAAAGGAAGAATGAATGCTTTCATGATTCAGTAACCCCGAGTCATAGCAGGACTGCTGCGAGTAGAAATGGACACATAATAGACTGCTAGACCAGCTACCCTCTCCCAAAACACTGAAATATTTCAGGTATGAGTGGAGCTCCAGTAGGTGGCATGAAATATAATGTCTATGGGTGGTGTAGTGGAAGTGAGTTTGTAATTGGAGTGATTGAGAGCTGTTATTAGAGCAGGACCTACAGACACATTTGAAATAACATTTACAAACAAAGTTCATTGATCATTGACCTTTGAATTTTGGTGGATTTGGCCCAAATCTGAATCATTTTGTCCTTGCCTCATGATTCACCCTTAGTCCAAGTTTTGTTATAATTCCTCCAGCTGTATTTTAATAGGCAACTCGCTCGCAAGAAGTTGCGGGAGCACAGATGGACAATCCACAAACATAGTCATAATGCCATGGAAGTACCCTCTTGGTTCCCCGATATAATTCTTCTCTATTTACAAATAAGAGTATATTAATTAACTGAACTTCACATAAAGAAATGTGGACACTTACAGGAGCAACATCAATGAATGCTCTCCTTGCCTCTCGAACGGATGTTCATACCGTCTTCTTCCCTACTCTTGACATACCGGGTGGCATTGCTAACCCCAGGGCAAACAGCGCCAGGTTGATGGAATCATCATCATCTGGATGGGTAAAGAATTGTTGACCATGGTATACTGGAGAGTACACTCTTAAAAATGTCTAGTCAGATTTGACTAGAAACTAGTCAAATCTGACTAGAATAAAGGATCCCAGGGGCACTTACTGGTTTCTAGTCACCGATTTTGACTAGGAATCTAGTCAATATATATGACTAGAAAATCTAGTCAGTTTTACTAGTTTCTAGTCAAAATGATTATTAATTACTGATCATGTATTTTTTACTAGTTATCTAGTCAGTGTTATGATTCATTAATCTAGTGATTCTAGTCAAATTAAACTAGTTTTTTAGTCAATATGACTAAAATAATCTATCCAGGCTCAAAATCTACTCCGGCTCATTAATCACACCCGACACACACACATGCATACTTGTATAGGCCTTAAAACGCGGACATGTATTTCTTACTGTACAATCGTGGACATCTTTATTCAATGGCGCATGCGGACCAGATGCTAGATTATAGTTACATTTGGTACGACCATTACGAAAACACCAAGAAAGAAACTCTGCGGGCCTTCTGGAGAGATATGTTTTCCACATCCAAACTGTGGACGTACATGTATGCACATACCCTTATAGCCATCATATCCAAACGTGGACCCTGACTCCTAACAAAACACGGACCTAAGAAGACCATACTAACGTGGACACATTTTGAAAATTCAGGCAATTATGCATAATTCAAACGAATGTGACTTAAGTATGCGTTTCGGACGATGATGGAAAACAATAATAGATGTTTATGTGATAATAATAATGAGAAAACAATATAAAAAAATAATTATGAGAAAAAAAATAATAACAATAATAATCATAATACATGTAATAATGTTACTACTAATAATAATGGCAATAGTAACAATAAGGATAATAATAATGGTAATGGTAATAACAATAATAATAATAATAATAATAATAATAATAATAATAATAATAATAATAATAATAATAATAATAATAATAATAATAATAATAACATTTATAAGGCGCTTTGTACGGGTGTTTCAAAGCGCACATGTGGTCTGTCTAATCATAATACCGTTAAAAAAATCAATACATAATTAATAATAAACAAACTACTTAATTATAAACTAACTTGGTGTGCACCTCCAACAATATACTACAAAATTAAATTATAGCTGCTTAAATAGGTGGGTCTTGAGAAGGGATTTAAATGATTCAACAGATTGGGCATTTTGGATGTGAGGTGGAAGTTTATTCCAGAGGGTAGGGGCAATGGGGGAGAAGGCAGTCCCCATATCGGGTTTTCGTACGTGGGCCGAGAGTGAATTGTAAGGAGGACGATGAACGGAGGGATAATACATAATAATACATAATAATTACATTAATAGGGCACTTTAACCACGGTGGTATAATCAGTCGCATAGGGGTCCACGGTTGTAGGTTTGTAAAGAATAGGTGTGTACTGCCAAGCCTTAAGTCCACGGTAGCATAGTCTTAAAATACAGGGGTCAACTGTAGCCTAACGGCTAATGTGCAAGGGGTAATAATAGCAGGGCCCTCTAGGATAACAGTTCGAAGAACTGAAGAGGCAACCCTGGGTATAAAAACACTATTATTACTATTATTATTATTATTATTATTATTGATATAATAGTCTGTAAATAGAGGTCCACAGTTGCAGGTTTGTAAAGAAGGTGTGTGTACTGCCACTGTCAGGTCTAACGTCCACGGTGACATGGTCTGTAAATAGAGGTCCACTGTTGCAGGTTTGGAAAGAAGAGGTGTGTATTGCCAGCTTCATTTGCTCACTTATATAGAATAGAATATATAGAATATACAGGAAGGCCTAAACTCTGATTGAGTATTCACCCCCCCCCCCCCCCCACCATCGCTCCGCTTCCTTGGATTATCTCGAGAATATTACGCACGCACACACACAAGTCCATCAACATTATCTCATCATCATAGTGATCAGCATCAATGGGTGAAAAATGAAGAAAAAAAAAATCAAAATTGTAAATCATTGAAAATTACGAATGGCCCGTAAAAAGGCATTTGCACTGATTTATATTTTCAATTACATCTTTGAAATCTTGTCTATGAATTGCAGAAGTACTGGCTTAAATTGGTAGAGAATTGTGAGCACATTTACTTTTTCAGGCAACAAACTAGAAAATTATTGTGTCCCTGGGCCACAGATGCCCTTGCTTCATGCATTCAAAATAATCTAATGAACTTTGGCCATTGACAAATTTGAACTTAACAATAGCAATACCCCAAATATACAAAGATTTATGAAAGGTTATTCTATTTTTCAGTCGGAAACCATGTTTTTAAATAATTTTGCATAAATAACGGGGTTTTCTGCATATTTAATGAGCCTTGACCTTTGAACTTTAGACATACACACCCAATATTTGAACTTGACCCGTATTTTAATACTTTCAAGCAACATGCCAAATCTGATGAAAATTGGGCAAAGATTTTTGGAGTTATTGGATGGAAACCACAATTTCACATTAAATAATGTTTTCTGAATATTTAATGAGCCTTTACATTCAACCTTTTGACCTACGAACCCAATATTTGAACTTGACCTGTATTTCAATACTATCAACCCACCAAATTTGGTGAAAATTGGGAAAAGATTTATGGAGTTATTGGACGGAAACCACAATTTCACATAATTAGATTTTTTGCATATTTAATGAGCCTTGACCATTGACCTTTTGAACTGTGGACCCCATATTCGAACTTGACCTGTATTTTCAATAGCTTTCATCAACCCACCAAATTTGGTGAAAATTTGGCGTCGATTCTTTGAGTTATTGGATGGAAACCACAATTTTGCATAAATAATAAGGTTTTCCGCATATTTTATGAGCCTTGACATTTGACCTTTTGGCATACAGAGCCCATATTTGAACTTGACCTGTATTTACTTCCCATCGACACCAAATTTGGTGAAAATTGGGCAAAGATTTTTTGAGTTATTGGACAGAAACACAATTTTGCATAAATGATTTTTTTTGCATATTTAAAGAGCTGTGACCTACCTTTGACCAACAGACTCCATACAAAGTTGACCTGTATTTTATCATTCTGTAACTATATACCAAAAATTTTGAAATTCCAATCAGTATTTAAGTTACAGTGCAGAAAGCATTTGTAGCAAAATGTAGAACATTGGTTAAAAATCAAGGTCAAAGGTCAAAATTTGGGGCAAAAGTTTTGAAGATCTCACCTAGAGCCATCCCATAAAGAAAACAGAATCAAAATCTGGTGAGAAATGGCGAATAAGTAGCATTTTGATCAAACATGGACGGACAGACAGAAAGATGGACACACACAAAGGTACGGAGCCCATTTCGTAGTCCCCTGCTTGTTCGCCGGAGACAAAAAATATGTTAACATGTCATCAGAAATGTAAATGAGAAATTGGCTATTTACTGAGTTGAAGTCAACTACAAAGCTACAAAACAGCCTCTTTCGTTGAAAGGGGGGGGGGGGAACTTGGCTATTAATAAGGTTGAAGAGGTAATTTTGATAGGGTGCAGGGGCCTTTAACAATTTTGTATAAAAATGTGCTACTGACAAGCAAGGACTCTTTGTTTTTTCACACTTTCCTCACAATGTAATTTTACAAGTCGTAAGCCTCAAACTTTGTACCTAGTTTTTCCCCTCTACATTTAACACTGGATTTGGCTGGAAGGTAGCCCTACCCCCAACACTACAAACTTTAAATTCAACACAGGACAACAAAGGGGATAGGTTCCCACAGGGGGATTGCCCCTCCCCCAATGCTACATACTGCAGAAAAGCCCGATTGCCAACAGCTCTAACTGTTACACAACTTTCAAAGTACTTAAAAGAAGAGTCCACCCAAAAATAATATCTTTTCAATAGAAGCAGAAAATTTTTGTGAGCAGAACAACAAAACAAGATTGAGTGAAATCGGACAATTAATAAGAAAGTTATGAATGTTTGAATATTTAGACAAATTGGCAATTGATGACATCATAGGTGCACAATTGACCATTTATCATATTGATATCAATGTTATAAAATGTAACTTTTTACCCCCAAATTATGATTTCCTCAAAACTCTAACTGTAGGATATCTTCTTGGTAGGTATGTGGCCCCCTTTTTTGCATGTTTGCATTAGTACAAGATTTGTATCTTTCTGTAAAAATGATGAATTTTGCACTGTGAATATATATGAATTGAATGGTGAGTTGTGCACCCATAACATCAACAAATTGGCAACATCCCTGAAAATTTTCAGTGATTTGCCCGTTTTTTCAAGTCATTAATCATAACTTTGTTATTAGTTGTCCAATATTCCGCAAACTCTTTTGTTTTGCTTGCCAATTTTTTCTGCTTCTTGTAAGAAATTATTTTTGATCGACTCTTCTTTCAAGATCATATTATATACCTGTACTTTTGAAACCCTCAGCATAACAGTTTGCATTTCAGGGTAAAGTTACTGTCTTTCAAACAAATGCCTTCATTCGTGAACTTAGTGAACTGCAGACAATGAAAAATTGCCAGACTGTACCTGCCAGCACATCAGTTCAGCATTAAAGCACAGCTTCCCCTACAAGCAATGCTCAACCAAGAACATACAAAGAACCTCATAATTGTGGTAACATGCCTGACTGTAACACCTCATTCATTTAAAATTTCTGAAGAAATCCTAAAGGGTCTCGTTTTCTAATTTGGTTTCTCACGAAATCCTTTATATTTGTCCATGTGCGACCCTTGAAGATGCGTGGATCAGCTTTCATCGCAGAGATGATTGGATCCTTTCCACAAAGTTTTCTTGTTCTTAAGAAAATCCCCAGATGCCTGTTGACAGCTTCCTTCTCAGCATCACTCCACATCTTCTTTGTCTGGCGTTTGCTGGTGCCTACTGTTTCAGCAACATCTGTATCACCTTAACAAAAGGATATAGAAGATGAAATTCATGAAATTCCTACACAAATTCTGTTGTAACTAGCACATCAATGATAAGATGCTCATCAGGCATCCAACAAAGAAATGGATGCAATTTGTACTTGCAACAGAGTAGAACAGTAAAAAGGATGGATAAAACTAAAAAAATAAATAAAAAATAGATGGATATTCGACCATATTCAACCAAAATATATGCCGCCGCCGAGTGCATGATCAATAAAAAAGAAAATTACTATACAATAACCATATACATGTAGCAGCAAGTTTGATGTCAAACTGCCACACGGTTCTTGAGATATCAACATAATTTTTTTTTTACAATATATTGACCTCCATGACCTTTGAACTTTAACCCATGACCCCAAAATATCAGCATAATTTTGTCTTGTCATACACAACCCTCAACACCGAGTCACAATTTTATATATAAGATATTGTTTTTTTTCTCCACTAAGTGACCTCTGTGGCCTTTGACCCTGTGACTCCAAAATGGAATCAAATTATTGTCCCCATAGGATATGCTCTCACTCCATACTTGAGGTCCAACCGCCACACGGTTCTTGATGTAGACAAAAAATCTTATTTTCTACAATAAATTATCCTTTGGCTCCTTGACCCCAATTTACTAGCCAAATTTTTTTCTTCTTATACTTTATCATCCCACCAAGTTACAAGTTCATATGTCAAATTGTGTGCAACATATTGTAAAAAACTGTCTTTTTCAAAAATTGACCTCTGTGACCTTTGACCCCATGACCCCCAAATCAAATCAAAGTATTGTCCTCCAAGGATATACCTGCAGATCTTGAGATATCAACAAGGTGGTTCGCGGACCATGAGTCTCGCCTGAATTTGCGATCAATATTAAAACATGTATAAGAACTTTCAAAGACTCAAGGCCTTATATCACTTGGCCTTTTGACCCCTAGATGACCTTTAACCTCATTGTGATCACCCCACATCTGGTATTACCCGAGGATCATTTGAACTAAGTTTCAAAATAATTGAGAAATAGAGAACTGCAACCGAAGTAAAGAAAACCTATAACATTTTTTAAAACAGACTATTAATGTACTAACAAATTTGACCTTTTGACCCCTAGATGATCTTGGACATCATCATCACTCTTCATCTGGTATTACCCAAGGATCATTTGTACCAAGTAAAAAAAATAAAAGATGCGACGGGCTTCTACAGAAGCCCAATAATGAGGCTTTGGCAAATGAGGTTGGCTTTTCACCTCTAAATTACAGACTCTTAATTGGCGTTTTCAAGAAAAATATTTACATTATCCAAAGAAGTAAGGTATCATATTTCCTTGTACCTTGAATAAAAACCCAAACAAATAATTAAATGAGATTAATTAGCCTTCTCATTTAAGAATACTACCAGATTCATTGATACCAGCAGCACAGGCCAGCACTCAAAGGGTTAAGGAATAGAGAAATGAGTGCATCTAACATTTTTGTAACCACATAACCTTATTTCACTTGACCTTTTGACCAACAGATGACATTTGACTTCATCATAATCATCAATACGTCACATCTTGTATTACCCAAGGATCATTTGTATCAAGTTGTATCAAAAGTTGATTGAGAAATAGAGAAATGAGAGCTTCCTAAACAAAAACTTTAACGGCAGACCTTCGGTAGATTTCCCGCTTATTTTTAGTATGCGGCAAGTCTACCAAAGGTCTGCCGGAAGGTGTCCGCATACTTTGTACTTTCCTGGGGTGCCTTTGAAGTTTTGCCAGATTTTTTTTAATTAGCAGAGTTAGTTATTTGACTAACAGAAAGAATTAAGCATTAATATGACAAAAAAGGGCTATTTATAAATCATCATAGACAAATCAGAGTAATGAGTTGATGTACTTACTAAGAGGTCAGTCCCCTGATGAGTATCCTCCCCCCCCCCCCCACCCCACCCCATAAATGAAAAATAGGGGGAAAAATGAAAATGCACAAGAACTTATTCATATATTCCTAAACATAAACTAAAATAAGAAGAATGAGGAAGAGGAACAAGAGGACAAATAATGAAGTAAGAAAAAAATATATCATAAAACGAAAATGGGGATGCAGAACAATAGGAAGACGGGGAAGAGGATCAGACAGATGAAAAGCAGGTGAAGGCAAGGATGAATGAGAAGTTGAGGAGAAAGGAGGAGTAGGAGTAGGAGGAGGAGGAGGAGGAGGAGGAGAAGGGAATATATAAGTGCAAAGTGGAATAGAAGAATAGTGGATGGAAGAAGATGGAGAATGAGCAAAGGGAGGAGTAGGGGGGAGGGTGGATGCAGTGCATGGAGCTGAGGAAATAAAGAAAAAGCAAGATCACTTTCAACTGCCCTAAATGTATACATCAGATCATTGCTATGCATTCATGAACTAAGTTTTTTTTTTACATGGAAATTTTTGATGGGAATCTGCCAGCCAGCAGTGTTATCATAAAGCAAACAGAATTAAATTCGGTTAAGAAATGATAAAGAAGCAGCATTTTTTGTAATATTTGAAATATGCACATAAATTAGCATATTTAATGAGTTTCAAAATTCTATGTCGAAGTTTCGAAGCCCCCACCCAGTGCTATCATATTAAAGACTGACTCCACTCCAAAAAAAAATTGTTTTTATTGAAAGCAGAAAAATCAGACAAACAGATCAAAAAAAGTTTGAAGCAAATCCAACCATAAATAAGAAAGTTATGATTTTTTTAATGAAATCTAAAAATTGATTTCAACAGTGATCTTTCATGCAAATTGGCAAACCTTGGTCATGTGTGATGACGTATATCATGCACTTCTCTGCAAGTAACTTATTATACCTTATTGTTTTATACCATCATTTGTTAACGCTTCAATGATAAACATAAGTCTCTTTCCGTCGATAAATGCACGGATTCATAAGCATGCAATAATTCATTTGTTCAAATATTGAAAAGCAATAATAATAAAAGCAATAATAATGGATTATGAATTTAATAAACAATAAACATAATAAAATTACATATTTCATGTTTTTTCTGCTTTCATTGATAAGTTTAGGTTGGCTACTCTTTTGAAATAACTTTATAAAATAAGCCTGGTATCCAAATATTTCTCATTGAAGATTTATATAATGACACAAATATCATAGAACAAAGAAATACATAACAATTAAAATAATTAATATAAAACATAAGAAATTGTAAAAACAAAGAAATACATAAGAATAAAAGTGAAAATCAATTTTTTTCTTCAAGATTGCAATCGTAAAATCAGTGGAAATATGTAAATAATAATAAGACATTATTTTATCATGTAATTATTAATAGATCAACAGTTAAAACAATATTTCTTATTATTTATTATAATTTATCTTAAATGTATTATATTAAATATTATAAATCCAAACATAATACCTTTTATTTTTCTACATGGAATTTATTAGCTAAAGTTACGTTCACTGATGGATTTGACCTTCATGAAGACGTCAATAAGAAAAGTGAGTTTGTGTTTAATAATTAAAACGGATTGCTAAAAGCAATGATGATGATAATAAGATACCATAAGCTAACATTCAAGTAGTGCATGATGTACGTCATCACACGTGACCAAAGGTTGCCAATTTGCGTGAGAAATCACTGTCAAAATAGATTTTTCAATATCATTAAAGGGGAAGTCTAGACGATTTCCTAAAAAATCTATTTTACGGCTTGAAAATCAAGGAGCATTCTGATACCACTTTCATCCACGGGCGTTACTTTTGTGATTTTTAAGCTCCAATTTTGTGATGGTAATTATTTCTAAAATAGTTCTCGCATTGCCGAAGTGCGATGGCCGTGTGACGTCATTGTGGCACTATAACTGCGCATGTGCGAACTTTCTCCATTGACTGGATGCAAGATATCGATGTGTCAAGTGTATAGCTGCACAAATTTTATCAGTTCTTGGGGAAAATGACCACTTTTCCAATTCTGAAGCCCTTGACACATAGGGCGATATATGCTCAATAGATTCTAGATATTTGAGCTGACAATTTTGATGTAAAAATGTAGAAATATTGGTGTTTGAACCTCAAGCCGTGGGATTTCTGACTGCTTGCTCAACAAAAGTGCGACACTGACGTCATGCGGACAGTGTAGCGAAATGCATTTCGGGTAAAACTGGCTCGTGCGAGCACTTTTGCTTATATCGCTTTTCCAGTGATTACTCGGTTATTCATGGGTCTACAGAGTCAAGTAAGACATTTTCTGAAAGCTTGATTTTTGCTCTATTTCAATTTTAAATTTAAAATTTTTTCAATTAAGAGGTGTGTATTGCCAGGTCTAACGTCCACGGTGACATAGTCTGTAAATAGAGGTCCACTGTTGCATGTGTGTATGGCCAGGTCTAACGTCCAGGGTGACATGGTCTGTAAATAGAAGTCCACTGTTGCAGGTTTGGAAAAAAGATGTGTGTACTGCCAGGTCTAACGTCCACGGTGACATAGTCTGTAAATAGAGGTCCACTGTTGCATGTGTGTATTGCCAGGTCTAACGTCCAGGGTGACATGATCTGTAAATAGAGGTCCACTGTTGCGGGTTTGTAAAGAAGAGGTGTGCATTGCCAGGTCTAACGTCCACGGGGACATGGTCTGTAAATAGAAGTCCACTGTTGCAGGTTTGGAAAAAAGAGGTGTGTATTGCCAGGTCCAACGTCCACGGTGACATAGTCTGTAAATAGAGGTCCACTGTTGCATGTGTGTATTGCCAGGTCTTACGTCCAGGGTGACATGGTCTGTAAATAGAGGTCCACTGTTGCAGGTTTGTAAAGAAGAGGTGTGTATTGCCAGGTCTAACGTCCATGGTGACATGGTCTGTAAATAGAGGTCCACTGTTGCAGGTTTGGAAAGAAGAGTTGTGTATTGCCAGGTCTAACGTCCACGGTGACATGGTCTGTAAATAGAGGTCCACTGTTGCAGGTTTGGAAAGAAGGTGTGTGTACTGCCAGGTCTAACGTCCACGGTGACATGGTCTGTAAATAGAGGTCCATTGTTGCAGGTTTGGAAAGAAGGTGTGTGTATTGCCAGGTCTAACATCCACGGTGACATGGTCTGTAAATAGAGGTCCACTGTTGCAGGTTTGAAAAGAAGAGGTGTGTATTGCCAGGTCTAACGTCCACGGTGACATGGTCTGTAAATAGAGGTCCACTGTTGCAGGTTTGTAAAGATGAGGTGTGTATTGCCAGGTCTAACGTCCACGGTGACATGGTCTGTAAATAGAGGTCCACTGTTGCAGGTTTGGAAAGAAGAGGTGTGTATTGCCAGGTCTAACGTCCACGGTGACATGGTCTGTAATAGAGATCCACTGTTGCAGGTTTGGAAAGAAGAGGTGTGTACTGCCAGGTCTAACGTTCACGGTGTCATAGTCTGTAAATAGAGGTCCACTGTTGCAATTTTGGAAAGAGGAGGTGTGTATTGCCAGGTATAACGTCCACGGTGACATAGTCTGTTTAATAGAAGTCCACTGTTGCAGGTTTGTAAAGAAGAGGTGTGTATTGCCAGGTCTAACGGTCACGGTGACATGGTCTGTAAATAGAGGTCCACTGTTGAAGGTTTGGAAAGAAGAGATGTGTACTGCCAGGTCTAACGTCCACGGTGACATAGTCTGTTGCCTCTTGACGTGGCCCACTACGGTTTTGAGTGTGCGAAGCACACCCTTTGGGGTGCGGAGCACCCCGGGTGCGAAGCACCTCAAGGGCCTTTTAACTAGTGATTCGCGCCATTTCTGTTGTCGGTTATGAATTATTCATCGTATAATGAATAAAACACATACTCATATATATTTATAAAGCACTCGATGTTGTCAAATGAAATTCTTCGTAGAGCCATTTGTTGATTAGTCTAAATATAATTCGCCTCCCTCATATATCTGTTCTTAGTTGCATACTTTTCTACTACCCGATCAATGAATTCAGTATAAAACGTCTGTTCTTGAAACAAACATTGGTTGATTAGCTGCGCTTGCACTCAGCTGTTTCGGAGCCTAGGCAGCGTGACGAAGATAATCTGTGCACAGCGGTAATGCATGAAATATGACACTTTTTCCGAATCCTGTGGGCAGATTCACAAAAACATCACAACCTTACAAGGCATATTTGAATGCTTTTACTTGTGGATTCTTAAATCTTTCGATTTTCAAGAAAGTTGAGGTATACTTGATACCTTCTGAGACTGAGACGGCGGACGCCATTTTCGGATTTGTGAATCGTGCATATCATTAACGAAGGGGGCATATTGTCCATGTGATGTTATTAAGAAAATAAAATAGAAGATAATTAGACCCTACCATGTATTCTTGGTGGCGATAGGTGCGTACCTTTAAAAGACAATCAAACACTACAACAGCGCTCGAGAGGTCTTTGACTAGGCTAGATCTAAGTCTTTAGGATTTGTTCTAAAGAAATTTTCTTCATGATTTTTTTCTTCTTCTCTTTTATTTTTAAGTAATCTCAAGAATTTTCTGCATCTAGTGTTACCAAGCACTGTGATTAAAATTATATTTTATAACATTTTATATTCAACAAGAAAAAAGGTGTGTACCCTGGCCTTGGAGTACTCCAGCCAGCATACAAAGTCTAACTTATGACTTATGTAGGCCTACCGCGGCCGCATCCGCCCCTGACAGACAGTCTCAAGTTCTTGCAGTTGCAATACATTAAACGGATTGTGCGACTTACATCGAATTTGTAATGAAGCTGAATTCTCTCAGCTCCAAAACGCACACAAGTTAAGCCCAAAATGTTGGGCTAGATGAATATCCTGTATTTGAAAAGAAAAATGATTAGAAACGTACCTGAAATTGAAGATTTATCACACCTCTTGCGAACTTGCGCGCCGTACTTGGTGCGGCTACATTGTCACGATCACGTTGGTATTTTGGTTGCGCGTGCACGGTATACGAGTTTTGGCGCTCGATATCGATCTAGATCTCTACACGTCACTCACTGCCGAAAGGGGGCGTTATTCATTTATGCGCGACGATTCCTGGAGAATTTTGTCACACGAACTGTGTATTCGTACACTCCTGATACTATTTATTACCTCTAACGTGGACTTCGTCAAATTTTCCAGATATTAAGAGAGCGCCCTCATTGGGCCACGTAAATGACGAAAATAATAGGCGTTCTAATCGTGGACGTCCACGATTCCTGTGTGTCCACGGTTTGAAGGTGTGTATTCTGGTGAAAGTCCACGATCGAAGGCATTTACACACGCACACACACACGCATACATACACGCCTATTATGTCCCGAGGACCATGGTAAACTACCTTCTTTTGAGGACAGGTGTTATCTAGCTCTAATGGACATAATGGTGAAAAGACTCCTTAAAAAAGAGAATGCCTCTAAGGACGCTCACATAATTGAATGCGTTTTTTTAAGTTTAAAAATTTATCATAGACCTATACATCAGAGGACATGATTCTTGTTTTGGTATACGTCTGAGGTGGCTTTCTCTAATGTTAAAATGTCATATTTCAGCATTCGACAGAGGTCAACCACGCACACTTACGTTTATCTCACTTTATCATGCGAATAATCTAGATGTACTAACAAATGCAAGATTTCTATATAATGCCAAAATCTACATTTTAAAAACATTTATACATTGTAAAGGCTATACAACATACAACATACATTGTAAGGCCTATACAACATACATGTAATGCCCTCACAGGGACCGCGAAACAGAGGAGGGAGGGATTGCAACCCCACACTTTTTCAGAAAATGCGTGCAAACATTCTGGCCGAGTGAGAAAATTGTTATACACAATTATGAGGACTTTCACACAGGTATTTCACACATACCAAGTTTGCACAAATTTATGATGACTTTGTACCGAATAGCTAACACATCTCAAGTTTTTTGGACATACGATCAAGTTTGCACAACTTACTGAGGAAATTGCATTATATAGGAAACACAAATCAAGTTTGCAGCAACATACGAGACTTTATCTGCTTATTTTGCACAGGTATTTCACACAGATCAAGATTGCGTAAACTTACGAGGACATTGTATTGAATAGGTAACACAGCTCAAGTTTGCATAAATGTACGAGGACAACATGCGTTACAAATGTAACACAGTCTTTGTTTGTATAAACTTATGAGGACATATCAACACAGATAAAGTTTCTGTAAACTTATGAGGACATCACACAAATCAAGTTTGCAGCAACACACGAGGACTTATTGCACAGGTATTTCACACATACCAAGTTTGCGCTATCTTATGAGGACATTGTATTGAATAGGTAACACAGCTCAAGTTTGCATAAATGTACGAGGACAACATGTGTTGCAAATGAAACACAGTCTTTGTTTGTATAAACTTATGAGGACATATAAACTTTATCTGTTTATTTTGCACAGGTATTTCACACAGATCAAGATTGCGTAAACTTATGAGGACATTGTATTGAATAGGTAACACAGCTCAAGTTTGCATAAATGTACAAGGACAACATGTGTTGCAAATGAAACACAGTCTTTGTTTGTATAAACTTATGAGGACATATAAACTTTATCTGTTTATTTTGCACAGGTATTTCACACAGATCAAGATTGCGTAAACTTACGAGGACATTGTATTGAATAGGTAACACAGCTCAAGTTTACATATATGTACGAGGACAACATGCGTTACAAATGTAACACAGTCTTTGTTTGTGTAAACTTATGAGGACATATCAACACAGATAAAGTTTCTGTAAACTTATGAGGACATCACACAAAGCAAGTTTGCAGCAACACACGAGGACTTATTGCACAGGTAATTCACACATACCAAGTTTGCGCTATCTTATGAGGACATTGTATTGAATAGGTAACACAGCTCAAGTTTGCATAAATGTACCAGGACAGCATACGTTGCAAATGAAACACAGTCTTTGTTTGTATAATCTTAATTATGAGGACATATATTAACACAGATCAAGTTACTGTAAACTTATGAGGACATTACACAAATCAAGTTTGCAGCAACACACGAGGACTTATTGCACAGTTATTTCACACTTACCAAGTTTGCGCTATCTTATGAGGACATTGTATTGAATAGGTAACACAGCTCAAGTTTGCATAAATGTACGAGGACAACATGTGTTGCAAATGAAACACAGTCTTTGTTTGTATAAACTTATGAGGACATATAAACTTTATCTGTTTATTTTGCACTGGTATTTCACACTGATCAAGTTTGCGCAAACTTATGAGGACAAGGTATTTGCGTAAATGTACGAGGAAAATGCCATGCAAAAGTAGCACAGTCCTGGGTTTTATAAAACATGCAATTAAACTTACGATAAATATTAATCGCACGTCTATGGCAAATTATGTACCATCGAGATACGATTTATTGCAAAATTAATTGTATCTCTCTATGTTACAAGCTGCAGATTTGCAAAGTCCTCATGAGTTGCTGCAAACTTGATTTGTGTTTCCTGCAACGTATATTCAATGTTCTAAGAAGTTTAGTCAACTTGGTCTGTGTGAATGTCCTCCAGTTTACAAAAACTTGATCTGTTTTTAGCTTTGCAATGCAATGTCCTCGTACATTTCTGCAAACTTGGTTTGTGTAAAACATCTGTGCAATGCAAAATCCTCATACGTTGCTGCAAACTTGATTTGTGTTTTCAATATACGGGGGGGGGGATGAGGTGCACAATGTACTTTCTAACAAGCCCCCCCCCCCCCCCCCCCCCAAAAAAAAAAAAAAAAAAAAAAAGTAATAAAAACAATAATAATAATAATAATAAAAAAAAATAAAAAAATAAAAATAACTTGAACATTTCATTCCGTCGGCAAGCTGACAAGCAACTTTTTTCGGCACTTTTAGTTTTAGTGTCAATTTCACAAATTTTGTTTTTCCTATATAATTTAATGTCATCAGAAATTTATGCAAACTTGATCTATTTCATACCCTGTATGCTAACGGTGTTTATCGAACATCGACTCGTGTTCATATTCGGCAATACCAGAAAGAATTGAATTTATTCCAATGGTGTAGTAGTTAATATATTCAGGTGTTAAAAAATCGATACATTTTATTCCGTTTCAGTGTTAAAAATGAATTTAATTCCTCGCTGGTCATGTAATCACACTTTTCTGGTGTTGTCCAATATGAACACAAAGTCAGTGTTAAATTAACACCCTGGGTTTTTTTCTCTGCATGCTTTTGTTTATCGGTTTGTTATGAACAATAAAGTAGGCCTACATTGATAGCTTAGTGAGCAGCTATAAGCCAAATAGATGAGGAAATAATTCAATAAAGTGGAACCATACTGTAAGTGTCATTGTTAAACAGTGGATTTGAATGGTTAAGATTGATGCAGGAGCAGGAAGAATCGATGAATTAGTGAATTAAAAAAATGATTAAATGAATCTTTTTTCAGGTGAAATCTTTAGAATGTAGTCATTTGTTGTAATAAACATCTCTAAATTTTGATTAGCATCAATTATCAATTCATTATTCATTATTTTATTCACCAATCAATCCATTCACAGGCTAACACTTCCAATGTATCCATTCAAATCCACAGTACCTTTATACATTTCAAAGGGAATTACTCATCTGTGGAATTAGCTCTGGAAACAAATGAGGTGTCATTCTTTAGACAATAAAACACTCTTTTCAGTGGTATGATTCGAAATTGAAATAAAGTTCTCATAATTTTGCTATGTGTCCGTAAACTTAGATTTCCAAACTTTTTTTGAGGGGTTTATATAAAAAAAAAATTATATAAAAGCAATTTACATTGATGGCTCTCTTTTAGCGATCATGAGGAGTTTATCTCAACAAGGTTCCACTTTACGTCATTCACATACACGCAAATTTAAACACTTCAAGTACACATGTAGATCATTTTCAAAGATTTGTTTTTAATAAAACTCAACACTGACAACAGGAACTTGACATACATGCAGTTAGTCATTCATAATGCAAAAATAACTTTTCTCTTACATGTACAAAATCTCAGAAATCACCTCTTCATTTTTCTTAAATGATAATCTACACAAAGTCTGATCATTGTGATCATTTATCGATCATTAAACACAGAATTTTCAAAATGAATATAATCACTAAGATTGTCAAAAATCCTTAAATTAGCAGCATGTTTCTGCATTTGTTAATGTGATATTGAAAGATTTGGTCCACACTTGTGGTCGATTGTGCAGACATTCAGTAATAGAAAGAAACATCAATTTTAAGCATTTTCTGGAGGTAACCCCCCCCCCCCCCCCCCCCCACACACACACACATTTGCTTTGTATGACCATGATTACATGGTACTTTGCCATAAGGTTTTTTTTTAACTTTAACAAAATATTTTCCTTCTCCACTTTTTAGGACATGGACCTGTGACAAATAAACCCTTTTCAAAGGGAGATTTCCTCCTGGAATATCGTGGAAATATGGAATATTTATTTTGATCTCTTACACATAACTTGGGATAGAAATCAAATAGGTCAGGAAAAAATATTAATTTCAAATAATGCACAGTACAGCTATAAAATGGGGATGGAGTATTCTGCACATGTGCACACTTTCCACCTTCATACACTTTGCTTATAAAAGAAATGCTGACACACACGCATATTCTCTTTGTTATAATACATTGCAGTCCATGCTGTAAGATGCAGATTGAATGTCAATCACATCCATATTTCTTATAAAGGAATGTTTACGTTTGTTTTATTTCAGCAATGAATTTATTGTATCGTTTTTTTCTTCTCAAATGCAATTTCCGATTGTGTGTAGAAAGTTTGTTCATGGTTTGACAATTCAACAGCAGTTATACAAATTACCATTCTTGCAGCTATAATTTTTATCAAGGTGATCCATATTAATTACAAACCTTTTTGCTTTGTATTATCTGACATTTATAGAAATTATTTGAATGTTTGCATAGTATACAATTGAATTATTATCATTTTATTCATTTATTTGTTTTTGCTTGTGATTGAATCAAACCTCATGATTTGCATGGAGTGCAATAAATCATATTTATATACATACATGTGTGTGTGTACACTTTTCTTCATTGAGGTAAGATGGATTCAATGGGATTTTAGTTTGTTTTGTTTAATAATGTTATAAACCCTGTATTTAATCTTAGTCCAGGGTAGTGTTGCAAGTTCAGGATACTTATTTCTACATTCCTCACATTCTTCTTTCCCTGGAATTCGGAATGTCCTGTAATTTCTTTTGAAAAATGTGTCTACAGCATGGTGTTGTGCTGCTGTCCAGGTAATGCGTTCCGCTGTAAATGAAAAGAGATTTTATAGGAGAGTGAAAAGAAAGCATGTGCATATTTGATAACCTAAGGACAACTTCATGTGATGCAAAAAGTCATCTAAATCAAGAAATTTTCACAATTCCTTCTAAAGTACATTGTCACATATCCAACATGTACATGCAATTAACCCTAATCCCATTGGGATATTTCGATCACTTCAGTCCATGGGGGGGGGGGGTGGGGGTTATTGGGTCCCCCCTTCTGATCTCGGCCGTTGATCGCGCAATCGCGCCGAAATTCGGCATGCATGTTCCTTCTTCTACCATGTGCCCCTGCAATCATGCCAAAGTTATTGTTCAGATATATGTCCAATATCTTGCTTCCTTGTTTTTGTCGTGTTGGAAAAAGTCTAACCGCTTCCTGAGGTCATCTTCGTCTTTGGCATCTAGAATGCCTTCAACTTTCTCTTTAACACCAAAAGTGGTATTAAGGAACATGTTTTTTGTGTATGTGGTATATACAGTGCGTCCCAGAAAAAACGAAACCGAGAAGTATCGATGTTCTATCATAACTTGATCACAACCATAATTAATGAATGATACATATTTGGAAAGCTTAGAGTCTCATCTTTCATGTGATGCTCCTCAGATGATGCATATTTCACGCATGAGCGGTTAAAAGCAATTTGAAGGAAGGAAACCAAAAAGACATTTGGCGGGCGGTATCTGAATTTCGAAGAAAAATTCACATTTCTAGAAAGTAGAGTTTCTGCCCTTTCATATGACACCTCAATCAGGAAAAATGAGCTAGGAATGACAAAGTTCCGTTTGTTTAAAGTAGTGCTTGCATCGTCAATTTCGATTGACTAGGAAATAAAGTCATCATTTGACTAGGTTGTTTTAAGAGTGTATTGCACTGGACCTGTATGTAGTTCCTAAATATGTTACTTGCTGTGCCAAGTAAACTTCATCTGTAGGAAGAAGCCCCTGAACTTCATTCAAAAGAGCAAGAAAATTATCTAAATCAGCAATTGAACAAGGACAAGCTTCTTTAACTTCTAAGTTATGACTTCTTTGACCATGTTCAGACCACTTACTGCAGTGACTGACCTGATGTCTCGATGCAGCAGTCATACAGAAAATCTTTGAAGCACCTGCAACCCCTGCTAGTCTTTTAGTCACATAGTGTTTGGCTTCAAATCTCATCGACCACAGATTGAGAAAGGGTCCCATTTTGTTCATCGCCATTGGGTAGTGCACCATAAAATGATGCTTTGGGAGAAGGTTGGTGTTTTTTTTCTTTTTTTTTCTTCTTTTTTTTTGTTGCCAATATATTCCAAGTGATTGTTCCAATTCAAGTGTAGGAGAATCCCTGAACTATTTGAAAGAGTTGACCTCTCAAAATAGTTATTGTTTATGTTTATTACATGAATCGTCCACATGGCTAACATCGGAGGTGAACCTATTATCACAAACTTTTACTTTATAGTCTAGAGTGAGAGCCCCCCCCCCCCCCCCCCATCAAATATTCCTCTAAATAGAACTGTAAAGAACTGTGGAAGTTGCATTGGCTGACTGATACAAATAAATATGACCATTTTGAAAACTTGTTGCAAATTCATTAATTTTCCACTAACAAAATGTCAACTAGTAGGCATACATAATAGATTAAAATAGTGTATCTGTGGCATGAGTAAATTTTGTTATAGTGCATTGGGATACGAAAATTAGTTCCAGACAGTCACAGCCACGGTCTTCGATGGCGTATCCTGAGGATTTACCTCCCGAGGACCCCCCCCCCCCCCCGATGTAATATTTTGGTAGCCCCCTTTCTCCCGCCGATTTATGCGACAAATCCTTTAATCGACTGAGGAGGTGGCACTAAAGTCATGGAGCTAGGGTGCCACATACGAAAGGGGATAAGAGCTTATCTTCCATTTTAGAGCCCCCACTAAGCAGGGGAAAAATTACTTTAAAAATTTCAGGGGCTACTTTTCATGCTTGCTTGAATGAAAATAACACTCTTTAATTTGTTTTGCATTGAACTCTATACAAAATTTTGGGGCTCTTTTAAGACTTTCGGGGGCTCTTTTGGGCATTTCTGGGGCTAATTCGCCCCGAGCCCCCGTGTATTTTTTTCCCTGTCACTAAGTGGTGTTTGGCGCCCCCTCTCTTTTGTTTATTTAAAATCATTAGAAGAAGAAATAAAGTGAAACAGGAACATGCAAAATTAGCATGGTAAACCATTTTAATTATTAAATTACGCACAACATGTGGCATAAAGACGATTTTATCTATAATTATACAAAATTGGCCCATCCCCCTTCTTTTTCCTGTATCACATTCACACAAAATGACTTTGTGGTGTTCACTAAATTTATGTCGATTAAACATAAGAGTTGCTTTTTTGTTTACTGGAGAAATATCTCTTTATGTTTCTAGAAAGACTGTAAATTTGGAGTGATTAAATAAAAAAAGTTGAAAACAAAAAATTGTTTCACAGAGAGAAAGGATGGTTGTCTTTTACAATTATCGATATGAAGGGGTTTAAAGTACAATCCAACCCTTGTAATACATTCATTTGTAATAGAAAAGAAACAGAATGGCCAAAGTTAAAAATAGATTGGAAAAAAAATAAGGGATTTATGAATCTTTAGAATATGATATCACTAGATATGCGCATCTCAAATTGCTACTTTGTGGATTATGATTATGACTTTGACAACAGTGCAAAAAATATGATTAATTTCCGTATTTTTTCATTATGTGCGTTGGGCTCATTGGGTCACTACTGAAAATATATAATTCATAGTATTATATCCAGAAGCGGATCTAGAGGGGGGGTTGGGGGGGTTGCAACCCCCCCCCCCCCCCCAAAAAAAAAAGGGGAAAAAAAGAAAAAAAGAAAGAAAAAAAGAAAGAAAAAAAAGACTAGTATACCATTTGAATTGTAAAATTACACAAAAAGTATGTTTTTTTGATGTTTTATACATTTTTACAGAGAAATTGCCTCTAAAATTCATCTTTTATTTTGTTTATAACATTTACACAAATTATTTTTGAATGTTTACTTAAATACTTCTTGTATAATTTATCAGAATTGCTGTTTTTGTAATTTACCTGTTGATCCCTATTTGTATTACTGTCAAAATAAATACTTTTTGTTAAAGTGTACGTATGTAATTTTTATACTTTGTGAGTGTGCGCCAATCGCGAGTGGATTCTAGCTAGTTGTGGCAATAATTCATAAATATTTTATATACATTCTTGACACAGGTAAAATATATTTAGAGGTGTATTAGATTGACTATCCCCTGTTAAAAATGAAATGTTAGGTATTATGATCAACTATGTGAACACAATTAATACATTAATTGTTTTATATCAGCGTTTTTCAAACGGGGTGCCGCAAGAAATCTGTAGAGGTGCTGCTAAAGAAATTAGGTACATCAAAACAATATTTTTTGGAATAACGTCGATTGCGTGAAACACCATAAAAAATTAACATCGAGAGTTCATGGGGAGAAAGCTTTTTTTAAAGGTAATGGGAATATTTCTTTCTCGCTTGCTTCGCTTGTTGGCATTATACACAGACAGGATGAGTTCAGGTTATAAGTGCCTGAATCCCTCCATATTATGGAAATGTGGTACCCGAATAACATTCTATTTAATAGTGAGGCGCCCTATACATTTTATATCATGTATATCAAAATTACTTCTTTACCGCCCGTTCACATATCCTCATATTTATGAATATTTGGTGGTGGGATGTCCGCATAATTTGTTTTATATCTTATCTAATGTCTTGGTTACAAAAAATACTGTATTTAACATGACAAAGATGTCTTTTTTTGGTTTGCTCGCTCCCCAAAATTAGAAGCAAGTATACCTTTACATGGCAATTCAAGAGTTTCAGAGTAATACACAAGTAATATTTTGTGATGAATCTGTGATCGGGGTGACGCGAAACTGTTTGATTCTGAAAACAGGTTGGAAAATGCTGTTTTATATGATGAAATGTGAATTTATATACTATGTAAAGATGTTTATGTAAAAATGCCCAATTCACCCAATGACTGAAATGCATTGATTTTAGGAAAGATAATTATTGAATTGAATTGAATTGATCGTGACTGATGAAAGAAAAGAGATTTAATTTGCAGTACCGGTACATATGTATTATTCAGAGTCTGAGAATTAGGTGCCAGAAGTTTTACATACATTTGTATAAACTAATTGGCCATTTGTATGGTAAAGTCACTGTTTTGTCTTTGTGATCATGATGGTGAATGGAATAATGCAGCCTTGTTATACCAGGGCCAAATGGATGTTTTATTTTTATATTAAATGCGTGGAATAGACACTATATCGACTAAAGGCTTCAGAATTATTTTGTTCTCTTGTTTATCAATATTACTTTTAATCATTCGTTTGGATTGCTGAGAGAGAGATTTACAGAATAGGATAGATTTAAAGATTTGATGAGAAATGTTATATTGATGATGAACACCCAAATATACCCTTACGTATTCCGATTAGACACTCGATACATGATTTTTTTTTTGGTAGTTAAAAAGTAACGCCCAGCGCACTACACGATACAAATTGCAATGATATTAGATATGAACATTTAACAATCATCTTCACGATTTAGATTCTGAATAACGATAAGCACGCTAATAACCTGAACGTGAATGCATTTAAAGCTTCTACTCAGTTCTAGTCAAAATTAAAGACTGACGTCACTACGATTCTGAGTCAATTCAGCCTTTCTTTCTCCTATGAATCTTTAATCCCGTACAATTTAGTATTAAACATTTGACCGTTCAGGTCCTCGACTTTAAATTTTGAATGTTCATTTTAAATGCTTTTGCAAATTCTTCCAAAATATGATGGTAGTCAGATTGTACAGTGCGACGGGCGTAAGATACAGTAAGAGGAGGTAGAGGGGAAGAGAGAGAGGGAGGGCGAGTATGATCGCAAAGTCTTTCGAGAAATTTACTCAGGGCAATTTCAATGCCCTACTGTACCATGAATCATGTTCGATTCCACGTTACACGGAATTTCTAAAGATGATTGACATTGGACAAGAATTGCCTCCGGGATGATTTTGGGGAAGTCTTTGCGATAGTAGTAGAGAGAGGGGATGAGTGGGGAGAGAGAAGGGATAGGGATTTTTTTTCTAAAGGGGAGAGGGAGATACGGAGAGAAGGAATATGGAAACAAGAAGAGGAGCGTGAAAAAAGAAAGAGGGGAAGAGAGGAGCGATGGTCGAGAGCGATAAATACATAGACGGCAAGGATGGGGCAGCGAGAGTATAAACAATGGGGCAGTAGGGCAGTGGAGACAGGGCAGCAGACAAAGGAAACAGCGACTGGAGACTATCAAGGTATTTTCAATTCATTGTCGAAGTAATAGAATGTGATTTCAAAAGCGGATTGAGCAATGTTGAGGGAATTTGTGGAAAAGGGACGAAGATTTTGTTTTAAATTACAAAGTTGTGTCGGGTCAGAGGTAACACTATCCGAAAGACTTTACTAAAAAATAATAAAGTAGTTTATATAGAATTGTGCGTCACTTATGCAACTATAAAATGTTCAAACATGACAATGACTTATTACCACGTGATTTCAATTGGCAAAAGTTTAATGTGGTGACTGACATTGCACCTAGTATGATTTCTTGAAAGATTTGCGGTCTTTTCGTCAGAGGCAAATAAAAGAAGGGATTAAATGAGACTTGATTGATTGATTTTATTTCATTTCATATAACAATTGTTTCACAGAGAGAAAGGATGGTTGTCTTTTACAATTATCGATATGAAGGGGTTTAAAGTACAATCCAACCCTTGTAATACATTCATTTGTAATAGAAAATAAACAGAATGGCCAAAGTTAAAAATAGATTGGAAAAAAAATAAGGGATTTATGAATCTTTAGAATATGATATCACTAGATATGCGCATCTCAAATTGCTACTTTGTGGATTATGATTATGACTTTGACAACAGTGCAAAAAATATGATTAATTTCCGTATTTTTTCACTATGTGCGTTGGGCTCATTGGGTCACTACTGAAAATATATAATTCAGTATTATATCACAGGTCCTCTAAAACACAAAGACCAACCTGAGTCATATGATTTTTAAGAATTTACATTTTGTACATTTTTTTGTGGAAATAATTAGAAAAATAATGGGGAAAAAAAATTTAATATACTTTGTCCGATTTCATTCAAACTGTCACCAGTCTGCTTCTCTGATATTTCTGCTTTTTGTTACCTTAGTCACACCTTTGCGTATTGTAAAGCAATGGTAATTCTTGATATCAAGAAATAGGAATAAATTTTAAAACAGCTTGCCATACATACGCAGTGATACGCAAGCTAAATACGCAAAGATGTGACTGGGGCATTAGAGTATTAGTGGTTGGTATAAAAGAATCGAAAGTTCAAATTATTTAAAATCCCAGAATGACGAATTTGTTATGTGACAGTGACCTACTTAGGGTCAACTATTCTATTAATATTAAAATATTCAGATATCGATTTCCACTTCCCATAAGCACCGTTTTTGAGGGACTTTTCTCTAAAAAATGTATCATGTTAGACAGTTAGAGGTCCTAATAATAATTTTGAAGAAAACAAAAGGTATACATGTTCCAAAATGCATTCATTGAAAATACAACATAAAACAGACAACGGGTCAACACATGTTTCGCTCTCTCTCGCTCTCTCTATGGGACCAAAATTTTACTGATCTTGAATTATTATTTTGCAAATGCAAAACAATAAAAGATTCAATCGGTAAGTTTGAATTATAGTTAACGGGCGCCTGTAATACTTCAGCCACTTTTTTAAGTTCTTGCATTGGATTTTTTTTTTTACTCTGAGCTACACAATTCTCATTTTACCATTAAAGGAAACCAAATCCTTCATACTAAGTTTCTTTTATTGTAAAGTTTAAACGATTTGAATAAAATCAGTGAAAATTTGAACAAAATCGGGCAAGGAATAAGAAAGTTAAAGCTTTTTGAAATGACTA
>JAVYIG010012205.1:27243-55477 GCA_035222895.1 Strongylocentrotus droebachiensis | reverse complement strand
TATTTTACATGTATCATTAATATATGGTTTTACAATGGCTATGGTGATGACTGTCTAAATAACATGTTGATGTGTTTGTTAAAATGTATTACCATGGTGCACCTTCTTGGTTACAAAAAACAAAAAAAATGTGTATGTATTAACGTAAGTTCGTGCCTTTACATATCACAGTAGAAATCAATGTTTTATATTTGATGCATAATAATATTAATATTTGGAGATTAGAAACACAAACAGTTTCTATAACCGTTCAAGTGTTTCAAGAAAAAGTTAAGCAAACTTTCTCCTGGATGTAAATTCACACTAGCGTATAGCACTAGCGAGCTCTCCGATCCAGGCTAGACTCTTCGCGAGCGGTTTCATTGGAATTTTAAGCGGTTTCATTGGAATTAATCGAGAAATTCCCCTCGCTAGCGTGTAAATAAAAAATACGCCGGCCGGCCATACGTAAATGGCAGTGACGGTAACGATGGATTAGGAGGAAGGGGTGCATACGTGAACTGCAAGGATGATCATACTATCATTTTAGAGTGTGCAATCTGGGTCGGAATTCAGCATAATATATTTATAAAAAAGAGGTTCACATAAAAGCACTCATGATAAAACCGCGCCCGGCCCCTACAACATCATTTTGGATTTTCAGATGTATGGGGCGGGTGGCAGGGGTAGGGGGCAAAGTTCGCCCCACTCTTCAAGTACCCCCCAAAGGGCCACTTTTACTTTGTAAAGAAGTGCCCCTTCCCCTTTTTAACTCGGATAAGCGCACATTTCATCAACACATGTGCCCCCTTTCCTATCTGATAAGGGCTATTTAGAAAAGTGAGGCCCTTCATAAATAAAAAGTGTCCCTTTTCATCTCTGGTAAATGACCATTTTCATATATGAGAAGTTAATTCTTTTCACTTCAGTGCGCTCTTCACCTCCGATAACTGCCCCTATTCAAATCTGAGAGATGCTCGTTTTACTTTGAAAAGTACCCCTTCCTGGTTCTGGTTCTGGTTCTGGATTATACTCCGACAAAGCGGGATCCCGCATCGCGTCAGAGGGTTGACCTGGGGGTTGACCTGTTGGAATTATTTCCGATTGGTGTTTGTGAAAAAATCGCAGAGCCTTTTCTTAAAAATGTCTATGTTTGGGGCGTCTAGGATGTCATGAGGCAGGTCGTTCCAATATTTAACAGTCCATGGGAAGAAGCTATTTGAGTAAATTGTTGAGTTGGTTGAGTTCCCCTCCTGATAAGTACTCTTTTCATCTATGATGGGTGCCCATTTTCACCTTTGCTAACTGCCCTTTTATTTTGAATCGTGCCCCTTTTCCTTTCTAATAAGGGACCTATCCCCTTTTCATAAATGCCCCTTTTCACCTCTGATAAATAAATTTCTGATGGATGCCCCTTTTCCGTCGACAAATGCCCATTTCCCATACTCATAAGTGCCCTATCTCATTTCTGGTAAGTGCCTCCTTTCAGGTGTAAGAAGTACCTCGTTTGAACCTTTGATAATTACTCTTTGTACCTTGACACATGCTCCTTTTCTTTTCTAATAAGTGTCTTTATCCCTTTCGATAAGTGTCCCCTTAGCCTCTCATCATCTAGCCTCTTGTCGATGCCCTCGCGCTGTTGGAGTCTCTAAATTCTGACGAGCGAAGCGAGTCAGAGAAACCGAGGCGGTTTCTCTGACTCGCTTCGCTCGTCAGAATTTAGAGACTCCAACAGCGCGAGGGCATCGACAAGAGGCTACTCATCATCAGGCTTGCACCTAATTTCAAGCGACTAAGAGTAATTTCCCCTAAAGCTCGCTCGCTCGCTCGCATTTATAGATGATACAATTATATGTCACTTTAAAACAAAAGTTTTTTCAGTCTTCCGTGATGCTTATAACCCCATCATGATTTGTTTTTTTCCTCTTTATAAGATGTAATTTTTCACTCTGCGACCTCACAGATCTTACATTTTTTTCTCGCTCGCTTTGCTCGCTCGCAAATGAATATACAGACAATCACACCCAGCCGAAAGTGTGATGCTTAAGCAATATCTTGTATAAGATATAAAGAAAAACAAATATTGAAATCGTCCCTGATAATGGAATCACAATGAAAGGGTATATACCAATGTCTACAAAAATGTATATTTTCGCTTTGAGATTTCGCTTTGTAGGTGCCCTTTTTTGTTGGTGCTTTCCATTTTGGAAATAGCTCCGCCGCCCCCTGCTTACGCATTAGCGCCAGCGTTAATTTCGCGCTTGCGCGCACAGGGGGTGTCTCTGTGTGTGTGTGTGTGTGTGTGTGTGGGGGGGGGGGGGGGTTTCCTCTCTAGCTCTGAAGTTGATTTTTTTTTTTACCTGGATTCGTGCGATTCGGTTAATACTTTTAGAGGGAGTCTGAGGGGTGATGTGCCCCCCTCTGAAGCTGACATTTTTTTGGATTTTTGAAACTGGATTCGTGCGTTTTGGTTAATACTTTTTTGCGAGTCTGATTTGATTTCAAAACACCTGCAGTTAATGCGGGATTGGGTTGCAGCCTCTCTTTCCCCGAAAATTTAAAAATTACCAATATGCATTTGTTATATCTTATCTCGTATATTTTGGTGACAATTAACACTTTCACAACATACATAAGCTCAAATTTCCGCTCACTCGCTTCGCTCGCTCGCCAAATTATTAAACCAGGAAATAGATATTGGGGCAAGAGGCTTCAGCCCCCACTGATGGAAATGTCAAAAAAATTGCGCGCGAGCATAACTTGAAAACAGGGAATGTTGATATTGGACAAGAGATGTGACGTGAGCATGTCCCCTTTCAAAATAATTGTGCCCGTTTGTAGGTACCAGTACACTATTAAAGTACAGTGCTTCTAATATGACCTTGTCAGTATTGGTAAGTTTAAATGACGGTCTGCGCGGATTTCGAATTTCCGCCCCCCCCCCCCCCCCCTATTGGAAAATCCTGGATCCGCGCCTGACTGCCATTTACTTATGGCCGGCCCCCTCTTCAATAACGGCCCCAAGCCTTTGGGAATGACCCCAAATGTCCTGATTACCATTCTGCCACCCTTTGGACGGGCCGGCCGACCGCGGCTTTTTCAGAAGTGTTTTTACACTACGGCTTAACATGAACAAGCATGCTTAGTATATGTTTTAACCCTAATAAGGCCTCTACGATTTTTCCGATTGCTCGGGAACGCATATGGATGGCGCCCCGCCGCTCGCTGACTTTTTTCTTTCGAGTCTTGCGCATCTTTCACAAAAAAATGAAAATCGGACCAACAGTTACAAGGTCACGTGGCCTTTTGTCTTTGCATGTCAGCCCGAAAATCGCTCATTTTTGTGATTTGTGTACAAAACATATGGAAATGTCGTTTTTCCTAAAAACTTGGTTATTGGGTCTTGTTTAAAGTTCAGGTCGTTGTTTTTGGAGTCAAAATAGTTGAATTGTAGTAAGAAATGAAATAAAACAACAAAAACAATAAAATACATAAGTTAAAAAAACAATGAAATACATAAGAAATTATAAAAACAAGAGTAACATAACGAATAAGCTAGCTCTTCCAAATTTTTTTGTCGTATTTTCTTTCAATTGGTCTAATAAAGATTTGTAGTTAAAAAAAATGCTAAAATATGAATAATATATGATTTATGGGCAAAAATGTGATTTTATAACTTCATTTGCATAAATTACCATAAATATGCAAATAAGTAAATTTGTCAAAAAATTGAAATTATCATATTATTCTATACACTTCACTTGACAAGCGTGCAAATTTTCGCGGAGATCGGCCGCTTCACGGCCGAGATCTTAAGGGGGGGCCATAATGCCCCCCCCCCCCGGCCGTACTAATACCTCAAATAGCCCGGCCTTCTTAGGGTTAATAAGCTGAATTCCGACTCGGTTGTGCATGCACAACCTAAAAATTATAATACAGTCGGCTTTTCATACGCACGCATATCCCCCACCCCTCCCCGCCCCCCAATTTTTCCGTTATTCGTTGTTACTGTCACTTAGTGCCATTTCTTGTAACTTTCTCCCTTTCTAATCCGGTTTCTCTCTTCTTCTTTTTTTTTTCTCTCTCTCTCTCTCTCTCTCTCTTCTTTTCTCTTCTCCTTTCGTTTCTCTCCTCCTTTCTTTTTTTCTCTTCTTTTCTTTCTCTTTTTTTTCCGCCGCCAATAAGGGGGGGGGGGGTCGCGGCCGTTTCGGCCCCCTGGATCCGCCACTGAATACGGCTTATTGTTTGTAAGTTCATTTTTCATGGACCTTTATTTACCTTGGGCTATTAACAATACAGTAATGCACTGAAATTATAAATGTATATTTTACTTGAACAATTAAAATGAACAAAGAAAACATGTTGAAAATGCATAATCAGTACTTGCGATTGTATTTCATTTGTAGATTAGGATAGACATGATCTGAATAACAGTTCAGCATTAATATCTCGAGTTGTCACTGCCATAGGTCAAAGCCATTGCACTTCAAAAGAAAACTTGATTTATTTGATGTATTATCTCTGTGTGTTTTTTTTTCTAAACAAACATATTCGGTAATATACTGAATTGAAGAAATTTCAAATGTTATGAATGAATCAATTAGTACAGTATGTATCTATAGTTAAATATGTAAGAAAGAGGAGTGTATCTAAATATCCTTTCCGTTTTTTTTTTAGTAGTAAAAACATAATTTTGGGGTGTTGCGAGTCTTCCAGTAAGAGGAAATATCCATTTAGCAGCACCAAGATTAGAATGATTACGACATCATTCCAGTCGCATGGTAATTCAAGACATCAAGAAGGAACAATGTAAATCTTTGAAAATCCATACTCTTATTGCAATTTCTTTTAAAATCCATCTAAGTCATATCTTCAGGTGTCCAGTGACCTTAATTGGAGAATGAATTACTTTCAGACTTCTTAGAAGGGCAAATTAATCTCCGAAAAGCTCTTCTGAAGTCTTTGTTGAATCCGTACAAGAAAGGATTTAGCGTGGAGTTCATGTAGGCCAGCCAGTAGGACATGTCGTAGAGCCACAAGGGGACGCAATCGCAGTATGAATTGACGGGAAAGAGAATCACGAAGGAAATCCAGCATAGAACGAAGGAGACGACGATGATGCCCAGAGTTTGGGCTGTTCTTTGATGGAGACGATTGTTCGCAAGATGTGTCGATGGACCCGCTCAGCTCTAAGAATATTACTGTAAGCGTCTTTTGTGAATTTTAGGGTTTCTTGCGTCAGATGCGTCTCCTGAAGCCCACGGGGTGATGGAGCAGGATTGTTTGTAGATTTTCCGTTGCCAGGATAGCGACTCGTCGATTCAACCTCATTTGTCCCAAGTGTCTCAGAGCTAGTGATGTTAGAATGAGTTGCTCCCATGTATCTGTCTTTGGTGTTGATGGCATCAGATGTAGGGAATGAATCTATTGAGAAAGATATGGTCGATATTGACAATTGCGTGTGGTCTACGGCCAGCGTGGAGTCAGGATTGATGATTTCTCTGCAACAGCAGAATTTCCTTGCATAAGTAGGATCTACTGATTCCATCATCGTTACTTCAGTCAAGCTACGCAGATGTCTCTTTAAAGCATACAGCATCTTGGCGTAAAGACAAACCATCAGTACCATCGGAAAAAAGAAAATTATAGTATTTGAAAGCAGGGTGTAGGTAAAACCCGGTAGATACAGACAAGCGGAATCTATCGCGAAGCTACCCAAGATAAATCTGTGTGCTACCACCCCAGGAATCCAGCATAACCCTGCCAGGATCCAGATGGCACAAACGATCAACAGCGCCCTCTTCCTGCGTTGTCTTTTGAGATGCTTTAGAGGCTGCGTGACCGCCCAGTAACGGTCTACGGATATCATGCAGATGCTAAAGACAGAGGCTGAGACGCACGAGAAGTCGATGATGATCCAGAGTTCACAGACGATAGACCCCAGAGGCCATCTTCCTGAGATGGTGTAGAGACTAAACATTGGAATTACAAAAATCCCGACAACAAGGTCGGCGCATGCAAGGCTGATGATGTAATAGTTGCTGTACCGACGTAATTTTGCATCTACGCACATAAGAATGATGAGGATCACATTCGCAAGAACCGTGGTCAGTGACATCAAGGATGCAAGGACGATGAAAAGACAGCTCTCAAAAGTGAACTCAAACAGTTCGACATTGTCCGGCAAAGAAGCGTTCCACGATGAAGCCATTGTCGCGATACTGCTCGACATGACCGAATCCTTGTCGGTCTCCATCTGCCCAAAAGTTGAGGCATTAATGGTCATCGCTGGTTCAAACGGCCGATCCGTCCATTCCTTACTTTGTACCGTCAAAAACATCTCAGTATTGGTCGCTTCAGTCCAGAATTCCATGTTCTTCGACAGCTATCATCTTCCCCAAGCACAGTTAATGCAACAACCACACGTTACCTAAGATCTCACGAATTTCCCGGCCGATATGTCATGTGCAGTCTGTAATAAATAAAAGAAGGGGCAAACAAACAGATTATAAGAAATTGAATACGAAGTTTGAAGTGAAGAGACTCAATTAACTATCTCCCGTATGCCTAAAACCCCAAAGTGAACTACCTGAATCAGCATTAACGTTTCGATTATCCTTCACAAAAAATACTGGCTATGCCATTTGCCTATATTATGATTCTCCCTAAACATTGATTTAGTAGCCGATAAAATCGTATAACATTTTCATAACCCATAGCAAAAACTTTGAGTCATGATCAAGGCTGAAAATGTTAACTGCCCAAAAATGCAAAATATTCATTTCTTTATCCACTTGGTAGTTATAGGCAGACATTGACATTACAGCGTCATTTTATTGCGAAATGCCCTTTAAGTTGATGTATCTAAATTTATCAAATCCATTAAAGGGCAATCCAACCCTTGTACATATATTAGTTGATTTGTGTGAAAGCAGAGAAATAACAGAAACAGAATGGCAAAAGTTTGAAATGAATCGGACCAATATAGTAAGGAAGTTACAATTGTTTGAAATATGAGATCACTAAGTCTATGCGAATCTCAAATTGTTAGTTTGGTCAGTGGATTGTCGTCACGTATGTCGTGGATAACTCTCCGTTTTTCTCGTAAGTTCCTTCTCCCTTGGGGCACTACTCAAAGTATATTATAGATAGCATATTATTATTGTAGGTCTTCTAAAAAATAACAGACCCTCCTGAGCAATGAATTTTTGAAGAATTAAACAAAAAGTCATTTCATATGTTGGAACAGATCGGAAAGTAGTCCGGCACTACATCACATTGACATTACCGCTTCAGCCAATTTGAAGTGCCCATACGTATAGTGATTACAACTTTCGAATTTCATAACTTTCTTATATTTAGTAAGATTTAATTGAAACTTTCGTCAGTTGGCTTCTCTTATGTTTCTGCTTTCTTTTAGAGTAGTTGTCTATTTGGGTTGGATTTCCCTTTAACGTCCGTGATGAAGATTTTCCTTTTTGTCGACATGTTTTTCATGTGCAGAGCACTTATTTCCAATTACAAATTTTAAAGTGTATACAAAGATGCTACAAAGTGTGTTTGTTCAGGCAATATTGAAGCTTATAATTTAAGCTCTGAGAATGGCGTTCCATTTCTTTTTTAAAAGGCTGAAATAATTCTGAATTGCTCGAGTAGAAGATACGCTGTTTAGACCAACGAAAATGTAATCAGACTAAAATTAAATGATTACTTTCTAGAAATCATGTTTACAATAAAGCACATCTCGATTTTTTTCCCCTTCTTCTTTGCATCAAAAATGGGTTGTACCGACTTCGGCTTCATTTACTAACTTTCGTTGCTCATTTCTCATGTTTATTCTACTAAAACCGTCTGAAAGACCTCATAAATGTAGCTCTTAACATAATTTGAATACTAAGACACTGCTAATGTTTAATTTCACAGATATGACATACATGACATATTCATAATTCCTGCACAGTTCTACATGACATGATGTTGGCTGCAAAAGGGACATAGTATCTTTAAACTCTCTCTCTCTCTCTCTCTCTCTCTCCCTATCTCTCTGTCTCTCTCGGTATCTGTGTCTCTCTCTATCTCTGTCTCTGTTCCTTGTAATTAAAGGTAGTGTATCCCTTTTTCAGCCAACTTTAAATTGTGTGTAGAACTTTGCAGGAATATTGAGTATGTCACGTATGTACTATTTGTGAAATGTAAACATTAGCTCAGGAAACCGTCTACTCTCTAGACTTCACTGTCAGACAATATTGAGTGACTGAGTGACTGGCTGACTTTTTAAGAGGATTTTTTAGTTGGTATCATCTCTTGTTTACCATAGGATTGACATCATTTTATATTTTCAGCCTGCAAAAGGGACAGACTACCTTTAAACATGGACCTACAGTGTATTATGAACTGAATGTTTCTGTGCTGCAAAAATACCACGCTATGTTTCGGCTGTAGCCTTTCTGTATCATCACATCTAAATACACGATTATGTTTTTGTTCATGCTATGCTGATGTGTAATGATATATTATAATGTATATACGTCTTGTACATGCGTTCTCAAACGTTGATGGGGACTTTTAGATTCGCACGAAGACAATAGGTCTATGCTACGATCGACGTCCTTTTAATGCACTGCCTTGAATGGAAGTCACACGTCTCAGTCCACGCAAATCTAAAATTCCCTATTGTGAAAGATGATGCAGAACCCAATAATGTTTTCATCTATGAGTCGCGTGATAATTATGTTTAATCAATTCGTTACGTATATTCAACTACTTTGAAATTGTGTTTTATAGCTAAGTTGTCTTCTTCTCAACTACTCTAACTAAATGACACTGTGAGGAGTTCATTATTTGATTCCTATCCATCCTTCTGCACGATTGTATGCCTATCTACGAGACGATATAGCATTCAATTGTTTCTTATGAGGATGGATTTTTTTTTTTTGTTATCCACAATTATACTAGCATTAATGGCATTTGCGTACAGGCGGTATAGGGTTCAGCATATTCGTAATTAGGAACGTCACAAAGACGTTCGGAAAGAATTTCTCAATATTGACTTCATTTTCCGAAAGAGCATCAAAAATAATGTCCGAATGTCGAAAACCAATTGAATATATTAAGTATTGGCTGAGATATGACCATCTGAATAAATATATGTCCTATGGGAACTCAGTGTTATAGTGCTCTGGTTCATAACAATAGGAACCAGAGCACTATATAACACTGACTGAGTTCACATAGGACATTCAGATGGTCATATCTCAACCAATACTTAATATATTCAATTGGTTTTCGACATTTTCGGACATTATTTTTGATGCTCTTTTGGAAAATGAAGAAAAAAATAGAGAAATTCTAAAAATAGATTTGTATGACGTCACAGCTTCGGTACTCTATTGTATTATGTCCCATCATTCAAATCATGATCAGATTACGCTATTGTAATGTTCACACGTTGCAAAGGATGATGAACAAGGTATAACGAAGTACGTGATAACGTTGTATTTGCTCGTCGTCCAGGTTACTGGTTCCAGAGCCACATACGCATGAGGTTCAGTGCAAAATTGCCTCGGCTTGAATTTTTAAAATATTCTTTGTGGCGGGCTTTTTGATCAAGTTAATTATAAAATTCATCTCGGCTCGTTTCATTGAACACGATCAGGGTATTATTGCATGAAGAAATTAAAAAGAAAATGCAAACCCAGGGTTCTATAGCAATGACCAATTAAATGCGTCTAATCAATATGACTTCTACAGTACCAAGAAAATATAAAATATAGGCCTACCATTTCACCGTCTAAAGGTTAAATTCAGGAGGATCCAGTGTTATCTAGTTATAAAATGACACAGAAATCAAAGGCATCGTTTAATGTTAAGATGCATGGTCCTAAGTGTTATCAGTGTCTGTGATATGGTGTAATATTGAAGCCCTGACCAATTAATTGCGCTTCAAAATTATCATGAAGTGCCTAAAAAGTAAAAATCTTTGAGTGACCGGTTTTACCATACTCATTTTCCCCAATAGACTGTAGCGTTAGAAAACTTTTGGGAAAACGAAAAATGAAATTTCGATTTCCAATCATAAATATCTTGATAATCAGACCGGCGGTCGGCTTGTATTAGTCATGGGATTTCTGACTGACCTTAAGGTTTATAATTATGATTGCAGCATGAGCTAAATCCAGGGTTTTGTTTTAGAATCTGAGGCAATGTTACCGAGTCACTTTAAGAGAAGATCAATGGAAATGCGCTGGGGTTATAACAAAAGAAGCACTTGGCTGGCGGGCATAAACAGGGTAACGTTGAATGAAGTCCTAATTATTGCGATGGATATCACATACGGAGATTCGTGAACAAAAAGGCGACCCTTTTTTTTAATAAAGTCGGACCCTGATTCAGTCTTCATAGTTTCAAGGCAGTATGTGTCCAAACATGGGACTTCATGAGATTTTAATTGACGTACCATGTCTTCACCATGTTTAAAACATGTATACTTTAACGAATATAACAGAAATTTTTAGTACAGGGCACTGAGAAAATGTTTTAAATGTAACAGTTATCTTTCTTAATTTTGGTCAGTTTCTCAAATTTGAGAACATTTTACATGACATCTAATCATCCGATGAGCTCCTTACAGACATAGATTTTCCTTTCTTTAATCGTTTAATATGTAGTTTTCAGTCATTACATTAATCAATGTATTGTACAGGTTTCTATTTTGAAAATGCGTTTCGGAAATACCTTTTTGACTGGAACGCAGCGTTCGTTCTGGTTTATACTGTATACAAAAAACTGCTTATAACAAAATACCTTTATGAATGACGTTTAATCTAATTTAAAATCCAACAGACTAAATTTCTAAACTCTCATACTCCTCAACAATTTAGTCTATAGATGATTATCAAATCATTTGAATTAGTGTCTTTATTACAATAATAAAGGCAACTCCTGTAATTACATATATCAATTGAAACATGAAGACTAGCATGGCATTGTTAGGGCTATATCCCTCAGGGGCAATAAAACATAGACTGATTGCCATATACAACACCAACCACACAACCAAATACATATAGTTGTTGTTGTTGTTGGTTTTATGGCGTTTTCCATCGTCGTTGGATGATTTTCGCCAACCAAAAACATAATTATACAGGACTTTGACCCCTGTTTTTACATTCACCACGCAAGCTGTAAGAACCCGTCGTCATGGCAACTACAATGTATGCATCTTCCATCTTTAGAAAACGATTTAATCCTCTTCAGATCTTACCCGTCTTCCCAAAGCATTGCTAGGTCATTTTTTCTACATGGGGTGGGGGCGTCTGCAGTGTACAGATCCCCTTTCCATCCAAACATGCATGTCTATTGCAACTGTACAATGATAATGAAATAATAAACATTCATACATCTGATAAGTCATTGGTATTTATTTATTTATTCAGCCTTCTTTAAAATATAGGGTAGTCCCTTCAGAGCAGCAAGGCCTGCTTTTCAAGGGAGCCCTGTAGGCGAGTGACTAAGTATAATAATGGTAAAAGTTACAACAACAACAAATAATAGGTAGGTTAAAGGCTGTGATATGAAAGGAGCACCCAGTTGTAATACTCGAGGATGTAAATCATCCAAACCAATCGCTTGTGTACAATCAATAGTACTTAACTTAATCTGAACAAACTCAATGTTACCAAATTAAAAAAAAAGAAGCTGTTTGTGACAAAGTTTTAAAGAGATTCGTATCATCACCATTTGTGTTTAAACTAGAAGCTATATCGCTGCCGACACTACTAAAAATGTCATGGAATTGGTTAACTATATTATTTTTTTATCAGAAATAACTTCTTGGTTAATAACAATATGCTTTTCTTCCTCAGACTTTTTGCTTGGAAGTAAATCATTCATCACCTTCCAAGTTTTCCGAAAATCGTTGTTACGTTCCGTAAGCTTAGTCCTATTATAAAACCTTTTCAAGTTTTTATTCAAATTGTTCGCTTTGTTTCGAAAGCAAGTGTATTTTCCCAAGTGCAACTTTATGGATTGGTTACATTGAAGAGGTTGCTGAAGATTAGGTTGATAATTGCATTCCGGTATCTTAGCTATAAGTTGGTCGAACTCTTTTTGTTGAAGTCCCTCTCTTCGGCTAAAGCCAGGTATTCATCGTTAATCCAGGGAGAACCATTCATCTTTCTCCTCACAGAAATGTACGGAGCGTGTTTGTTACTATATAAGCTAAAGCATTAACAAAGCAAATAGTTCCCATTATTTGGTCGACATTGTCTTCTAAAGAGAAGACTGATTCCCATTCAATGGATGGAATGAAATTTTCATTCAAGGACCTGAACGTTCTAACAGAAGAGATTTGGGGCGTTAACTTTGGATGATGTGATTTTGTGACTAACTAAAGAATGGTCGCTTAATCCAACTGATTTAACTCCAGCTTTCAATAGACCTATTGTGTTGGAAACACATATTAAATCTATGAATGAGGAGCTGTTTGGAGTAATGGGAATAGGTTGTGAACAACCTGAGTAAATCTGGAAGTAGTTCACAATTCAGTCAATAATTGTTTGGGAAAGGGATTTGATGTAAGCATGTTACATTTAAACCGCTAATATAATTCTGTCCGAAAAAGAGAGAACACGTTCTGAAACACTTTCCAAGATGTCAAAAAGGTAAATCCACTAACTGGTTTTCTGTAAATAATTCCTAACAGCAAAACAGACTTATTTATTGGTTTAATTTCAAGCCACATTAGTTCAATATCATCATTTTCCAGATCAGGTCTCCTTTTACATAATTTATATTTTCTTTTAGATAGCATGCAACACCTCCTCCAAACTGATTGCGATCTTTCCTTTCAAACTCAAAATCCTCGATAGAAAGCATGTTACATGACAATATCTTCATCAAATTATCCAATTTTCAGAAAGTGACATTATGGATTACACTGCTCGTTGCTCGTTTACGCGGTGGTTTACCGTGTCATGATGTTAACGAGTCTTAAAATGTCTGATACCGTTGAGTCAATGATTTAATATATATATATATATCTCAAAGTAACACAAAATAAACGAAATATTCTGAGAAATGTTAAAAGTTATGGGTCCATATTCTACTCATTCTGTTAAACCCAATACTTACTCTATATAGGATCACGTTTATCAAACAAAATCGTACGCCTCAGACTAGCTTCTTCTGTCAAACCCGATTCTGAACAAATTGTCTAGGCCCAGCATTAGGATTTAACTGAATGAGTAAAAAAAAAAAAAAAAAAAAAGGGATAAGGAAGTCCAAAGCGTATACTCACACGAGACATGGAACAATTTCTTTCCAGAAGAAGGACAAGACAGTGATCAGAGCCGGATGAGCGTTTGCGTGCCAAAATGGTTGAATGAGGAGTTCAACAATGATCTTCTTCATGTTCGCATTGGACAGTTCCATTTCCAAAGAGGGGTATGAAGGGGTGTGGAATCGATGCTCTTAACACGTTCTGTTATAACCACGCTCTCCAACAAAGAAGTCAACATTCGTGACAACAACAAAGGATTAAATTTAGCTTGTCTTTCGAAGCTTCGATCTAGAAGAGTGGAACACTATTGTGTATGGAACTCAATGCAAAATTAAAAGTTCAATAAATTATGTTATAACCTTCACAACTTTAGCATTGAGGTAAATAACGTATAGTTCTGCCAGACATGCCACTCTCCGGTTCATATTATTGATAAAATAATATTAAACAATTAATGATACATGTTTGCGAGTGCATTAGTGAATATGGACTGCAAACAGGTTAAGTCACAGTAGGATAATGAACGAGACGTGTCCAATTCTCGCTACCCCAAATAGCGATTCTGCCGCGCCCCCCGCGCATATTTTTTTTACACAACTGTTTAGCCATTTTCGCGAAAAAATTCCAAGAAGTGCTCTGGTGAAAGAGTCTAAGTCGTCAGCGCACTATTATGTGCAAGCACGTACACCCATGGTAGAAAGGGGAAAACGAGGATAGCGGAGAGGATATGGAGAAGGAAAAACAAGAAAATACATAAGGAAAGAGAGGAGGATAAATCAAAGGAAGAACATAGAAATACATAATTGAAGAGCTAAGAGGATCATAGATCTAGACTAAGGAAAAACAGGGAAATACAATAAAGAAGGAGAAAGGGAATCTATCAGATTAAAACAATTAAAGAAATAGATGACGAAGGAGAAAAGGATAGATTGAAGGAGAAACAAAGAAATACATAAAACAAAAGAGAAGAGGTTTAGAATAAAGGAGAACAAAAGAAATACATAACGAGGGAGAACTTTGCATGGGGATAGATTGGAGGAGAACACAGAAATACATAATGAAAGAGAAGAGAGGATAGATTTAACCCGAAACAAATGTACACATGTACAGCTCCAGCAATCCAACAAAACTGCTATAATGCTAGACTCTGTCTCTAGTCGTTTGCACAGTATATTTGACTGAAGTGGTTAAACAGTTGTGTAAAAAAAATATGCGCATCCGGGGAAAATCCTGAAATCCGCATTGCATTATGGGATAGCTTTTCGACATTACAGCTTCCTGTGCAGGCGTTCGTGATCACAACCCTCTCTTTCACGGTAGAGTTTAACGGCCTTTTGTGCTAAAGTCACTAATTCTGCCCGAAGCTTTCCATTGCATATTATAATCTGTACCAATTACACTGATTGGCATCGATTTTAGCGTGCGTGAAAACTCTGCACAGCGAACACAGGCGCTAGCGCCAGCGGGATGGGACTCTATACCGGAAGTTGTAGTGACGACCCGAGAGAGTGAAAATTACCTCGTCTCGCGAATTTCGAGATTTTCGTACCTATTTAGGGTAGCGAGAATTCATTGTCCTTCTCATTTACCGTGTTTACACAGTGATCCGCCTCGAGGGTTGAAGCCGGGTTGAAGCCGTGAGGCGTGTTGAACCCGGCAATTTTATGTCATGTAAACGGGAAAAATTGCCGGGGGGGGGGGGGGGGGGGGGGTAAGAGGACACTTTTTTTTGTCTCGAAATTTGAAAATTTGACATTTTGTTCCGTTGGGGGGGGGGTAAGGTCACCTTTTTTAGGTCAGCCATTGGCATAATTTTTTTTTTCTTCAAAAATCAAAAAGGGGGGGGGGGGGGTTCACACAAAAAATACACAAAACATACACATAAAAAAAGGGGGGTTTTAACCCCATACCCCCCCCCCCCCCCCCCCCCCCCTGCGTACGCGCCTGGTTGTGTTTATGCTGACGTAGCCGACATACCCTCATCAAACAAAATGACTTGTAATCGATTGATTGATTGATTGATTTTTATTAGACAAGCTTCCAACATACAACAATATACAATAATAACAGATCAGAAATAAGTCAGCTGGAACAGGATAACCCACGAAAGCTCGAGAGCTTATTTCCAGTGGACTCCCTGCTTTTACATGCCAAAGCATAATGATGCATTTATGTATATTTATTTTTAAAAAGATGTCGATCTGCTTGCTACTCAGAATGAAAATTATTTGAGGATTGAAAACGATAATTAAAATGGAAGTCGCACTGATTGATCACTTCTGACCATAATGGTTATGGAAATGAAGGGATTTCCTTTAAATCTCAATCTCTCAAAAAAGCCAAAATATGGGAATTCCATCAGTGGCGTATCTTCGGTCCAGCAACTGGCATACTGAGTAGCTTGGGAATCCCCTCCCCAAATATTAGATGCATAAGATGCTACATAACAAGGCCATATAGGCCTAACACTTTCTAAATTTTTATGAATTTATATTTCTACGTATTATTTATTTGAATTTTTGAAGTAATATTTTAGCTTTTGAATGCAATACATGTGCAATTCAGTTCATTGCTGCAACCTGTTGACTTATAATCCGTCTTTTAACAGAATCGGGTTAGGGGAGAATGTGGGAGTGAGTTGTATCGTCTCCTTTTTACGTTGCTCCTTCCCCATTTTCTCCTTCCCCCTTTTCCATTTCCTCTCTCTCTCTCTCTCTCTCTCTCTCTTTCTTTCTTTCTCTTTTCCTCCTTCTCCCATTAGATTGGGTGCAATTTAATAACCCATTCCTCCAGTAGGTATTACAAAGTTTTGGTATGGGGTCATGGATTTGGTTCAGATCAACATATTGGAAGCATATGCGTTCCTACAATATTCATTGATCGTTGTCGCTGTTGAAATCGAGTCTAAAGTTATGAAATTATAAATAATAAACTCTTTATGTTGTATAGCTCCCTCTCAAGGTCAAGATATTAATTTAGCTATGAAACAATGTTTCTTGACTAAAATAGACCGATTTGCTATTTCCGTTAGGAAATTATATATCACAACAACATATTCTGAGATTTTCATGGTCGCAGCTACCATTGTACGGCCATATGCGTTATTTGAAATTTATCAAAATTTACCGGGAGCACCGGTAAATTTTTATATTCAATATTTCTCGAAAACAGAAGTGTTTTAGGGGCTATTTTTTTAGTGCTTATAATACATCCACAGGGGCATCCAAATATATCAAAATTGTAAAGATTCACTATCCACTCAATTTTCAAAATTTCCCAAAACTTTGTATTACCTTTAACCACGCTTTGTACTCCTCAATGCCCAATGACACAACCGGCGCCAATAACTATTTTCCATCAAATACAAATGACTTGGCGGTTGGGTGGTTTTAACCCATTAGCAACTAGACATTTTGTAAAAATTGCCTATTACTCACTGAAAGAACTTGCAATATTTCTCTCTTTTTGACATTTTTCTGAAGAATATGAAACATGCGCTATTTTTCTATGCTGAATCCTAATGTAGACATCGTAAGGATTACGCACGTATAACGTTATAACGGTAGACCCTAGAACGGATACTATAGCGCGTTGAAAACGGACGAAAACGGACGGGCGGTTTCGGGCGGTTCAGTGAGTAAAAGGAGGGGCGGTTTTGGGCGGTTTAGTTGCTATTATATATAAATTCACATCCGTCGCACCGGCATACATGGCTGGTACTTTCTAAAAGTGCGATTTGGAAGTGAACATTTTAATGGAAAATGCAACATAGCGTTATGGAACATTAATAATTCAGCTACTGCGATGGAAACTCCCATTAATTGCTTCATTCCCGAATCCCTGATTCGTTGAATCTAAATTCTATGCGACCTCGCGCCCCCAAAACAACGCATTAAGCGTGGGTCGACAAATTAAACGTGATATAATTTCCACAATATCCCAGTCACACCGAGAAATTAACATCGAGCTGATCAATGAACGACCAAATCTTGGCGTTCGAGGAGTTATGAAATCTTTTCAGATTCTTGTGTCGGTTGTATTAGTGTGACTGGGGTAATAAAATCGAGTTGATTGCCAAGTCAATGAACCACTATACCCAGGGGCGGCCGAGCGACTTCCAAAGTGGGGGGGGGGGCACCAACAAAAAAGAACACTTTCTGGAGAAAAAAAGGGCACCTACAGTGGGAAATCTCAAAGCGAAAATATACAATTTTTTAGACATTGGTATATACCCCTACATTGTGATTACATTATCAGGGATGATTTCAATATTTGTTTCTCTTCATACATCATACAAGATATCGCTTAAGCATCATACTTTACAGTTGGGTGTGATGTCTGAATATGCATTTACGAGCGAGCGAAGCGAGCGAAAAATTTTTTAAAGATCTGTGAGGTCGCAGTGCGAAAAATTACATTTTATAAAGAGGAAAAAACCAATCGCGATGGGGTTATAAGCACATTCTCATAACGGAAGACTGAAAAGACCTTTGATAAGTAACATAATTATATCATCTTTAAATGCGAGCGAGCGAAGCGAGCGAACTTTGGGGGAAATTGCTCTTATTCGCTTTAAATAAGGGGCAGGTTTAATGATTACATGAAAAGGGGACAATTATCGAAAGGGATAAGACACTTAGTAGAAAAGAAAAGGAGCACGTGTCAAAGTACAAAGGATAATTATAAGAGGTGAAAATGAGGCAATTTTCCACCTGAAAAGAGGCACTCACCAGTGATGAAAAAGAGGCGTTTACGAAAATGGGAAATAGGCATTTGTTGACGAAAAAGGGGCACCCATCAGATTTTGATAGGGGCATTTATAAGAGGTGAAAAGGGGATAGGTCCCTTATTAGACAGGAAAAGGGGCACGTATCATTATTAAAAGGGGAATTATCAGAGGTGAAAAGGGGCACTGACCAGATATGAAAAGGGGCACTTATGAAAATGTAAATGGGGCACTTATAATAAAGGAAAATGTGCATTTGTTGAATGAAAAGGGGGCACCGTTCAGATTTTTAAAAGGGCCAGTTATGAGAAGGGAAAGGAGCTCTTTCTTTTTAATGGAGGCACTTATCATAAGGAAAAGGGGCACTTATTAGAAAGGGAAAGGGGTAGTTATAAGAAGGGGAAGGAGCTCTCTCTTTTTAATGGGGGCACTTATCATAAGGAAAAGGGGCACTTATTAAAAAATAAAAGGGGCACATGTTAAAATGAAAGGTGTGCTCATCCGAGTTTAAAAAAGGGATGGTTATTAAAAGGAGAAGGGGCAGTTTTCAAAGTAAAAGGAGCACCTCTCAGTTTTGAATAGAGGTGTCGTGGACGAGTGGATATGTCACCAGACTGTGGATCACAAGGTCCGCGGTTCAAGTCCCACCGCGGCACTAATGTCCTTTGGCAAGACATTGATCTTCATTTGCCACTCTCCACCCAGGTGTTAAATGGGTACCCGGTAGGATGCGAAAGCTAATGTGCTTAGATTAGCAAGTGTGCGCTTGTAAAAATGATGCACTGGCTGGAATGCTCCCCAGGGAGTGGAGAATGTGCATACATTGTGTGCGGGTAAGCCTGAATCCGATGACCGGGGTAATAATATGATCGCAGGGCCCCCAGGGAGAACAGTATGAATACTGATGAGGCTACCCTGGGTAAACAAGACATATTATTATTATTATTATTATTATTATTATTATTATTATCAGAGGTGAAGGGGGCACTTATCAAAAGTGAAAAGGGGCACTTCTCGTACCTGAAAAGAGGCACTTACTAGAGATTAAAAAGGGCACTTATTCAAGATAATTTCAAGATTTATGAAAATGGAAAATGGACACTTATTGCAAAGGAAAATGGGAACATGTCGAAGGAAAAAGGGCACGTGTCAAAAATAAAAAGGGCACTCGTCAGAGGTGAAAAGGGGAAAGGGCACTTTTACTAAGTAATAGGGGCACTTGTCAAAGTAAAAGGGGCACTTTTCCTATGTAAAAGGGGCACTTCTTACAAAATAAAAGGGGCACTTTTCCCCCCGGGAGGTCCGCCTCTGACTATACCACGACACCTCCTTGTTGAAAATCTTCTGATGATGTTTGAATGTTTACATTTCTTGAGTGTTAACCTTTAAATGTTATGACCCGAAAAGGCCATTGGCCGCACTGATGGACCGATGGTTGTTTCTTTCGGGGGTACAAGTTAGTGTTAAAATTATCTGACAAGCATTACAAAAGATTAGTGATACAAAATGTACTAGGTGAGGGGGGGGGGGGGGCAAAGTTGACCCTCTCCTCTCTCTCCCCCCTCTCCCGACCTGCCATCGATTTTTTAATGATGACAGCTACAAGTAGGTGAGGTATAATACACGGCCTTCATGCAGGTAATATTGAACAGGGCGTAGAGTATCTTGCTTAGCCACGGAATCATGTCTGTACGCAGCGGGGACTAGGGTACGTCTCCACCCCCACAAATACAGAAAAACAAAGAAAATGCAATCAATTCTCTGTGTGGCCATGCCTTGAACCATAATGCATGGCTCTACAGAGGAATTTTTCCTGTCGAGGACCGGGGGAAAATGCAATGAATTATTGATAATTGATTTCATTAGGTGATACGTATGAAATATACGTATCACCTTTTGATTTCGTCAAGATTTTCTTTATTATTATTATCAGGTGGGCTGTATCTAATACAGACCACCTTATATTTTTGTTAAAATTGCCTTTATTTATTATTTATTTATTTTTCTTAATTCTCGCCACTTTTTTGTTAGCAAGATAACTTGAAATTGTCTAAATCAAATCACTTGATATTTGGCACACATATGTATAGGCATATGGACAAAACACAGTAAGGTTTTCAACCTTGACCTTGACTGATGACGTCATCTAGGCGCCATTTTGTGAAATTTTCTGAAAATAAACTCATGATCATATCTTCCTAACCAAAAGGTATTTCTCATTCATATTTATTACGATCAAGGTCAATATCAGTCCAGTCAATTTCAGGTCAAAAAACGCGCGCGTGCGCGTACGTCCGCGCGTCAATGCGCGCGCAAAATTTTTAAATGCTCAAAATCGTCTCAAATTTATTTTGCATACGTTTCAGGTCATTTTAAGCATTTTATAAAAAATCGCGCGTAAGAGCATGCGCGCGCGTTTTCGCGCGTAACACCATTAAAAAACATAGAATCGCCATTTTTTTTTCTTTCATGATATTTCTCATATTTTTCCAAGGAATTTGATTCCATGTTTATCTCTTTATGACCATTATTAACAAGATGAGCGTAAATTCAAGATAAATGTCAGTGCGCGCGAAGTCTTTTAATACATAGCATATATGGGCAAAAACATGCCTATACAAAATCCGTTATAGCTCTTTGGAATGCACCGGGATCCTCAATTTTTTTTCATATTAAGATAGAGTATGAGTCGGAAATATGATTCCATGTCTCATTTGGCCATTAAGTGTATCGTGACATCATCACAATGGCCTTGGAACTCAAAATACGAATTTGCATATTATGACGTCAGCATATTTATGTAAAATTGATTGTATCTCTGTAAATAATGATCAATTTTCTTCAAAATTTCGATATGTTGTAGCTAAGACAATTCTCTACAAGCGCAGTAATAACCATTTTTCATTTTGATGACGTCATCATAGTGAAAATTTTGATTAAAGGACTCATGTAAAAAACTTCATAATTTGCGTGTTATGCCTATGGAGGGTGAATTTAGTTCACGTTGTGAATCTACATGATATTGTTTTTTAAGAATTTGTAAGCAGTAAGACGCTTATTTTTGCTCTATTTTGTTTCAAATTTTAGTTGACCAGCCCACCTATACTTGTTCCAAACAAGTATTATATGTCTAGTCAGGTGGGCTGTATCTAATACAGACCACCTTATATTTTTGTTAAAATCGCCTTTATTATTTATTATTTATTTATTTATTTTTCTTATTTTGAACCACTTTTTTGTTAACAAGGTAACTTTAAAATGGTTAAACCAAATATCTTGAAATTTGGCACAAATATGTATAGGCATATGGACAAAAGAAGGTAAGGTTTTCAACCTTGACCTTGACTGATGACGTCATCTAGGCGCCATTTTGTGAATTTTTCTGAAAATCAACTCATGATCATATCTTCATAACCAAAAGGTATTTCTCATTCATATTTATCATGATCAAGGTCAATATCAGTCTGGTCAATTTCATGTCCAAAAACACGCGCGTGCGCGTACGTCCGCGCGTCAGTGCGCGCGCAAAATTTTTAAATGCTCTAAATCGTCTCAAATTTATTTTGCATACGTTTCAGGTCATTTTAATTATTTTATAAAAAATCGCGCACACGCACATGCGCGCGCGTTTTCGCGCGTAACACCATTACAAAACATAGAATCGCCATTTTTTTTTCTTTTATCATATTTCTCATATTTTTTCGAGGAATTTCATACCATGTTTATCTCTTTATGACCATTAATAACAAGATGAGCGTAATTCAAGATAAATGACCGTGCGCGCGAGCTCTTTTAATACATAGCATATTTGGGCAAGAACATGCCTATACAAAACCCATTATAGCTCTTTGGAATGAACCGTGACCTTCAATTTTTTATTCATATTTAGATAAAGTATGAGTCGGAGATATGATTCCATGTCTCATTTGGCCATTAAGTGTATCGTGACATCATGATAATGGCCTTGGAACTCAAAATAGGAATTTGCATATTATGAAGTCATCATATTTAAGTAAAATTGATTGTATCTCTGTAAATATTGATCAATTTTCTTTAAAATTTCGATATGTTGTAGCTAAGACAATTCTCTACAAGCGCAGTAATAATCATTTTTCATTTTGATGACGTCATCATAGTGAAAATTTTGATTAAAGGCCTCATGTCAAAAACTTCATAATTTGCGTGTTATGCCTATAGAAGGTGAATTTAGTTCACGTCATGAATCTACATGATATTGTCTTTTAAGAATTTGTAAGCAGTATGTCGCTTATTTTTGCTCTATTTTGTCTCAAATGTTAGTTGACCAGCCCACCTATACTTGTTCCAAACAAGTATTATATGTCTAGTTTATTTTTCTTATTTTGAACCACTTTTTTGTTAGCAAGATAACTTGACAATGGCTCAGTCAAATAACTTGAAATTTGGCACACATATGTATAGGCATATGAACAAAGCAAGGTAAGGTTTTGAACCTTGACCTTGACTGATGACGTCATCTAGGCGCCATTTTGTGAAATTTTCTGAAAATAAACTCTTGATCATATCTTTATAACCAAAGGTTATTTCTCATTCATATTTATCATGATCAAGGTCAATATCAGTCCGGTCAATTTCAGGTAAAAAAACGCGCGCATGCGCGTACGTCCGCGCGTCAGTGCGCGCGCAAAATTTTAAAATGCTCAAAATCGTCTTAAATTTATTTTGCATACGTTTCAGGTCATTTTAAGCATTTTATAAAAAATCGCGCGTACGAGCATGCGCGCGCGTTTTCGCGCGTAACACCATTACAAAACATAGAATCGCCATTTTTTTTTCTTTCATGATATTTCTCATATTTTTTCAAGGAATTTGATACCATGTTTATCTCTTTTTGACCATTATTAACAAGATGAGCGTAAATTCAAGATAAATGTCAGTGCGCGCGAGCTCTTTTAATACATAGCATATATGGGCAAAAACATGCCTATACAAAATCCGTTATAGCCCTTTGGAATGCACCGGGATCCTCAATTTGTTTTTCATATTTAGATAGAATATGTGTCGGAAATATGATTCCATGTCTCATTTGGCCATTAAGTGTATCGTGACATCATCACAATGGCCTTGGAACTCAAAATACGAATTTGCATATTATGACGTCAGCATATTTATGTAAAATTGATTGTATCTCTGTAAATATTGATCAATTTTCTTCAAAATTTCGATATGTTGTAGCTAAGACAATTCTCTACAAGCGCAGTAATAACTATTTTTCATTTTGATGACGTCATCATAGTAAAAATTTTGATTAAAGGCCTCATGTCAAAAACTTCATAATTTGCGTGTTATGCCTATAGAAGGTGAATTTAGTTCACGTTATGAATCTACATGATATTGTTTTTTAAGAATTTGTAAGCAGTATGTCGCTTATTTTTGCTCTATTTTGTCTCAAATTTTAGTTGACCAGCCCACCTATACTTGTTCCAAACAAGTATTATAAGTCTAGTTATTTTTATTTTTATTATTCTTCCTCGAATTTGTTCGCAGGATATCTCAAGACTGAATAAAGTCATTGTCATGAATCTTTCAATGATGATAGATCTTAGTCTAACTTAGAACTGCATGACTTTTCAATGACTCAAGTTCATCGTGACGTCATCTAGGCGCCATTTTGTGAAAATCAACTTATGATCATATCTTCATAACGGATGGTCATTTCTCATTCGTCTTTATCAGGATTAAGATCAATATCTGTCCGGTCAATTTAACGTCAATAAATGCGCGCAAACATGCGCGTACGCGTACGTGCGCGCATTAACGCGCGCGTAAAATTTAAAATTGCTCAAAATCGTCTTAAATTTTGTTTGCATACGTTTTATGCAATTATAAGCATTTCATAAAAAATCGCGCAAACGCGCAGTTTTAGACGTTTTCGTTCGTCACGGCCGAACGCAAAATAATTTCTCCCCAATAATTTATGACAGGATATTCCTCATAATTTTCACAACAATTTGATACCATGTTTATCTCTTTATCACTATTAATAACGGAATGAGCGTCCGTTCGAAATAACTGTCCGTACGCGCGAGTTTTGTAATACATAGCATATATGGGCAAAAACATTCCTATAAAAAGTCCATCATAGCTCTTTGGGATGCCTAGAGACTCCCCATTTTTTTTTTCATTTTTAAATAGAGTATAAGTCGGAGATATGATTTCATGTCTCATTTGGCCATTAAGTATATTTTAACATAATCATATTGACCTTGGAACTCAAAATACGAATTTGCATATTATGACGTCAGCATATTTACGGAAAATGAATGTATCTCAGCAAATATTGATCAATTTTCTTCTAAATTTCGATATGTTGTAGCTGAGACAATTCTTCACAAGATTGTTTCAATATTTATTCATTTTGATGACGTCATTATGGTGAAAATTGCGATTAAAGGCGACATATGTCAGATTTTTGCTTAATATGCGTGTTATGCCTATGGGAGGTGATTGATACTACATTCCAGTCTAGACTTGTTCATTATGTTGCGTATGTAGTGCGTCGAAATATCAGTTCAATGTTTGGTAGGCTCTGCAATCAGGCGAAAATGTGAGCTTGTTTAGTAAATTAATAGTTTAATCATATAACAAACCATATCGAATACCTGAAGGGGGCGCTATACCACTTTTAATCATGGTCATCGTCATTTAAAACCAAAAAATTATGCATTCAATATATTTGCTTAAATTCGTTTATTATCTGTTTAAAATTATATACACATAAAATATTGTATCAAACCATATTATGTTCATGAAAATGTATGATTAAAAAAAGAAAAAAGATGCAGAAACAAATAAATCAAATCAAATCAAAACCAATATCTTCATTATCGATTTAATGAATATTATCATTAGATCATCATCAGCACACTTTCATGATACAAAAATAGCTACGTATCACCTAATTCGTCAAAGTGACGAATTAAAGTCTAGTTTTCTTTGTTTTTCTGTATTTGTGGGGGCGGCGACGTACCCTAGTCCCCGCTGCGTACAGACATGATTCCGTGGCTAAGCAATGGCCTCGTAACTGTGAGGCCCCAGGATCAAAACCGTGTCGATCAGCAATATTGATGCCCTTTTGTGAGGCATTAATCATCATTATTATCAGTTATGACTTAAGGACGTAGGTCCCCTAGTTGATTAGCATAGTAGCACACACATGCTTTTAAAGCTAAATTAGCAGTCACGCAAAACAAACAATCGCAAATTATAATTCAATAACATGTGAGAATGTATACTATTATCTAGATCTATTAGGAATAAATCATTGTCAAAATCATTCCATAAATTGGGGTAAAAATAGTTATTCCACCATTTTGACCAACAGTACTTTTTTTGCTGCTGTTGGCTGGACATCTTTCATTATTTAAAGGTTGTTGTCTGTTAGACAGTAGTAAATTCTTGCCATACCTGACACCGTTGCATCACCGACATTCAGGGCGGTTAATCATGTAGATAAGATTTGTTATTATTGGTAGGCTTGCATGATCGGGGAGGCGAGAAGGGGCGCTATGGAGGGCTGCAACCACGAACAAAAGAAAACAAAAATGTTCAAATGACCAATATTTGCATATCATACGCAGCCGACACCTCATATTCACGGAGAGAAAGTGTCTCTTTATACCTTATCTCGATTAATAGATGTAATACTCATCTCTGGCAGAATTTAATGCGAACTTAACAAAAGGGTAAGTAATGCACGAGTAACAGTTTTACCATTAATCGAGTCAAATGTCATTTTTAAACGCTTGCTTAATTCTCCCGCTTATAAATGTGACTTTCGGGCAAGAGCCACTTGAAGAAACTATGCCCGTGTGCTTAAAAGTTCAGTACAGGAAATCAAGAACATCGTCCCGATGGCCTACCAGTAAAGCAACGGATCCATTGAAGTTCTCTTAATTTACCTTGAGGAGCATATCAATCTTCTGAAAGCTTTTCTGAAGTCTTTGTTGAATCCGTACAAGAAAGGATTTAGCGTGGAGTTCATGTAGGCCAGCCAATAGGACATATCATACAGTCTTAGCGGAATACAGTTACAGTAGGAGTTGAGTGGAAAGAGGATTACGAAGAAAATCCAGCAGACGATATAGAACGCTATGATGATACCAATGGTTCGAGCTCTGCGCTGATGCAGACGATGCTTCTCAAGATTGCGTAGGTCTACCCGTTTAGCTCTCGGGCCTCCGCTAGAGTTCGTGATAGATTTGCTGTTGGAATCTGTGAGATTCGTCTCTTGGAACCTTTGAGACGACAATGACCCATGTGCGTTTAAGGTGGTAACTTGGTGACCCGTTTTCCCGTCTTTAGTGTCATGGTGGGTAACCATTTTGGTGATATCTAGAGTAGATTTAGAATGAACTTTTAATGAGATAGTTGAGATCGTCAAATGTGGCTTATCTGCAAGGGTGGGTTTAGGAAGGGTTGTTTTTCTGAAACAGCCAAATGATTTCCTAGTAAGGCCAGGATGTGGAGGTTCCATCTCTGTAGCCTGTGCCCGCTGCAAATTCAGCAGATTCTGCTTCAAAGCATAAAGCATCTTGAAGTAAAGGTATACCATAGATCCCAATGGGATGAAGTAAATGATGGTATTTGAAAGCAGAACGTAGATGAAACCTGGCAGGTACAGACAGGCCGAGCCACTCGCGAAGCTACCCAAGATAAATCTTTGTGCTAACATTGCAGGTATCCAGCACAGAACCGACAATACCCAGATGGCGCCTACAAACAACAGCGCCCTCTGCTTCCGTTGTCTCTGTAGATACTTCACCGGTTGGGTGATCGCCCAGTAACGGCTTATCGAGATCATGCAGATGCTGAAGACAGATGCTGACGCGCACGTGAAGTCAACTATGATCCAGAAATCACAGACAATCGACCCTAGAGGCCATCTTCCCAAGATGGTGTAGACACTAAACATTGGGATTACGAATATCCCGACAAGGAGGTCAGCGCAAGCAAGGCTGATGATATAGTAGTTGCTATTACGGCGTAATTTTACGTCGACGCATACGAGAAAGATGAGGATCACATTTGCGAGAACCGTGGTAAGCGACATCAAGGACGCAAGGCTGATAAAGAGGCAGTTCTCCCAAGTGAATTGAAACAAAAAGGAAATGTCCGACATAGAACTATTCCAAGGTGAATCCGTTGTTTCATTGCCGGTACTAGACATGACTGAAAATGTCGTGGTTATCGTCTTTCGAAATCAGAATTCACGAATCCAGAATGCTTCGAGTTTTCAAAGATCTCTCCCGTCAAACCTACGTGTCCTGTAAGTCGTTGCGTTCAAAATTGCTTCACTCCAAACTATGATGTTTAAATTCAGATTAAAAACTGCTGTTAGAAGATTTCGCACCCGCCAATTATCGAAATATGTCTACGAATCAAAATATAGACCTTAGTATGGAGTAGGTGAAACGTGATACGTGTTCGATCAATAGAAATGCGGTGAAGGTGTGACTTTTATGAAGGAAACCTGATTATTTCCAATCCTAAAAAATCATACGAATATCCCCGCGAGAGTCGCGTAATAAGTGGAAAGTCACAAAGCAAAACGAGCGCGTAAATGAGATTTTGTCCTTTATGTGTCCATTCCATAATTCTACATATTCCTGACCAAATTTTTCATATAAGGGACAGGATGTGGATGGTAGTTCAATTAAAATGTGCTGTTAACAGTGGCGTACGCAGGATTTTTTCAAGGGGGGGGGGGTTAACATTTGGAAATGCCAGGCGCTGAATAAGCGGGGGGGGGGGGGGGGGTGGAGTAAGAGGACATATATATATTTCTTTTTTGGGGTCCCGAAATTTGTAACATTTGACCGATCGACATTCCGTTTCGTTGTGGGGGGGGGGGGGGGGATAAGGTCATCTTTTTTAAGTCATCCATTAGGATTTTTATTTTTTTTTAATTAAGAGGCGGGGGAGGGGGTTTCTAGAAAAACATACACATTAAAAAAACTCAAGGGGGGTTTAACCCCCCCCCCCCCCTGTGTACGCGCCTGGCTGTTAATATGGCGTTGTGTATTATGCAGACATGGTCGACAGTCCCTCACCAAACAAAATGACTTGTAATCAAAATTGTCACTTGGACTCCCTGCTCTTGCCAATGCATATTTGATGCATCCATGTATATTTGCTTTTAAAAAGATGTAAATCTGCTTGCTACTCAGATTGAAAATTATTATGATAGATTGAAAACGATAATAAAAATG
>JAVYIG010012205.1:0-27043 GCA_035222895.1 Strongylocentrotus droebachiensis | reverse complement strand
CCTAAGGGACCGACAGCCAACTAGAAAAACATTGTTGGTCCGGCGGGAGTTTTCTAGTTATATGAAATATCTTACATATCTTAGGAACCTCTCTCTACCCAAATATGAGGCCATTTTTGTATCTCACTGCTTGAATGTAGGCTTATTCAGGCACGTACGTCGCTGCCCGCATTGAAATGAAAGTGAAATTGTTTTTCCTGAGGAAGGGGTGGGGCCTGGTTTCCCTTATCGTTCGCCTGAGTGCAACCATGTAAAGGCCTATCTTGTTATAAACATATTTGTTGGTAGCTCATCGGACCCTCTTGCCCTGCTTTCGGAGTGGGCCGACAGGTACGATGAGATCACGTCCTTCAAATTCGGTACACAGTTGGTGGTGCTCCTGAACTCTTATGAGGTGGTCGCAGAGGCTTTCCGTCACCCCGATCTCCAGGACAGACCAAGGTGTCGCATCAAAGGAGGAGGTATCTGGGTGCGGCCGTAATGGTAAGAACATGACTTTTGATAGTGTTCATCCCACATACCAATAATCTTCAAGGCAACACGATTCACTTGAATTAGGTCACATGACAAATCAAACATTGAATATCTTGCAGGCCTTAGTGCCAGTAAAAAAAAAAATCATATAGGTGATCAACTTTTTAGCTGATGCGACATAATAATTATTATATACCTCTCTTTAATATGTTGAATGAATCTAGTCATCTGATTAGTCGAAATTGGAATCGTGATTTTAGCCATGCCCGCCTACCGGTCAATGTTTTTTGTTTTAAAGATGCCCGTTACCCGGGTAACGGGCCGCATAAATACATTTTGCTGAGATCCCCATTGGTTTACGTCTCTCGGGGACGTTACATCCTGCTATAACCCCACGGCGCTCAGAGAGCAATTTTAATATAATATACACCTTACCAGAAAGTTTAACTTGCCCACTATGGACAATCCGTTCAATTGCTTGATTAATTCCAGTCAATAATAATTTCCCAGATAACAAGTTTATGTCTTTTGTAATTCGGTACGATCAACAGCAGGTCTGCTGATCGGGGTTGGACCATCCTGGAAGGAACAGCGCAAGTTCACCCTGTCAGTCTTCCGTAGCCTCGGGGTTGGCAAGAAGAGCTACGAAGACACCGTCGCTGCAGAGATGGCGCAGCTAGGGAGGGCTATCAAAGAGACGAAAGGATCCCCGTTTGACCCCAACATCCTCCTTGGACAAGCAGTTGCCAACGTCATATGCACTGTCATTTTCGGGACGCAGTACACGTACAGCGATACAGAGTTCCAACAGGTATGTCTAAGACGTCATTACTCTTATTACACTATTTTATAGAAGTGTTTGAAAATGTTCTGTTCCAAATATCAACTTTCGTCGTTCTTTCCAACCCAGTAGTAACTCTGTGGATGAGTAGCTTAAGGAGTGGGATTTCTGAATGTGGAATTGATCTCGGGGAGAATGAATTTCTTCATAGAATATGGGACAGAGATTTTGACACTCCATGGTCGCCAACGTCTCATGATATGGCACGTAGAGGAGAAGAAGAAGTAACTCTTCTGAGTTGTCGCCTCGACTTTGACGTTGACATTTACAAGAGGTCCACTATATACCGACAGGCCACGAGGCAATTAAAAAAAAACAAGGAAAAACATTAGGAAAGATAGTAAAATATGTCGGTCATCTTTGCTGTTGGTTTCGTGGACCGTCAGTGTAGCGGGTTTCAATTTTGTGGGACTATTAGTATTCTTGATATTCATTGCACTTATTATTAATTTAACCAATTAGGAACGTTCGTTTTCAATCCTGACTGATTTTCATTCCATATATTTTGTTTTAAGCTGCTTTCCTTGTTGAACTTCAGCATGAGGCGATCGGGAATAGGAGGATGGTTGTTTTTTATTCCAATACCAGGCATTTCGAAAGTTCCCTTCGGAGTTATCAAGACTATGGCGTCGAATGCTAAGGAATTCTACACTTTCATCGATGGCCATATTGAAGTTCACAAAAAGAATGGAGTGCCCGATAGCCCAAGGGATTTCATCGACCAGTATTTGATTAAGTTGAAAGAAATGAAGGTAAAGATTTCAATGGCCGCGCCTGTAAACGTTCTCTGGACGTTTTGCGAATGTATTGAGAACGTTGTGTGTTTGCTGAGTTGATATTACAATTTAAGATTGAGTCAAATATACTCCGAGATTACCTCTATATTGATGAAAATATCGAGAAATATTTTAGTTCCAGTTTCTTATGTGTTATTAAGGTTTTTAAAAGGACAATCCCACCCTAAAAACTAAATGGAAAAAGTCAGAGGCGTAGATCGGTAAATATTTGAATGAAATCCGACAAACAAAAGAGAAGGCGCAATATTCCGGTCTTGTTTTTAAACAAGCCAGCAAAAAGAAAAACATTAAAGAGAGAAAGAGAGAGAGAGAGAGAGAGAGAGAGATAGGGGGAAGGGGGGGGGGGGCATCACCTATACTGGGATAGCAGGAGCATAATCTTGGCGCTGTGTAATCCGTCAGTTTCAGAAACCCATAACAAAAGATAAATGAACGCCTCTGATATGGGAACAACAGATGTTTGAGGGAATCATGTTCAAACTAAAAATGTTTTTCCTTTTTGCACACCAGGGAACTAAATCTTCATTCAGTCACCATAGTCTTAAGTCCGTTATCGCTGACCTCTTCTTCGCGGGGATGGAGACAACGACCACCACGCTCAAGTGGTTTATCCTCTACATGATGGCCTACCCCGAGGTCCAGTCACGTGTCCAGGCCGAGATGGATCAGGTGGTCGGAAGAGAGCGGTTACCTGGGTTGAACGATCGAAAGAATCTTCCTTTCACCTGTGCTGTGATTATGGAGGTCAGTGGCGTATATATTGTCTTTGACTTTGGAGAGGGAAAGAAAAACCGACGAACATTTGTCTGCGGGTGCGTGTTGGTGCATGTGTGCGTGTGCGTGTGCGTGTCCGCGCGGGTGTGTATGTGTGCGTGACTACGTGCGTGTGTTTGTGTGTGAGTTTTTATGGAGAAATTAAAACAAAATCGAGATCGAAGGGCGAAAGTCCACGAGACGGAAGCTTGCAGTAGAAGTTCTTGCCTCTGGGGCATTGGAAGAATATTAAACGTGTGTGTTGTATCAAATGTTTTCAGATTATACAATTCGCAAAAGTATTTAATAAAAAATATTTAGATCTAAAATTGCCAATATGAACTGTCATTAATTGACAGATGCGTGCAGAGCCATAACCCTCTAGAAATGCCTCCGATTTTCTCACGTGAAATTTGGATTAACTGTTCATTACACCAATGAAGAATTATCTATTGGTGTCTTATGTCCGTAAAAGGTCCAGCGCAAGGGGGCTGTGGTTGCAATGGGGGTGCCCCATCTGGCTGCTGCTGACGTCACAATCAGAGGCTACACCATACCAAAGGGCACTATCATTTACCCGAACATCTGGAAGGTGATGAATAGCAAGAACTTCTGGGACGATTCCGATGCCTTCAAACCTGAAAGGTTTCTAAGCGAAGATGGGAAGTTGACTAAGCGAGAAGAGTTGATATATTTCAGTACTGGTACGCTCAATATCTTTTATAATTATATGGCCTTATTAATTATGATCGAAGACATGCAATCATAAGTGCGATATGTATACGGGGCGTGGGAGTTGCTATAGATGCTTCATAAGTTTTACATCTTCAATGGGCCTAATGATTGTATTACATTTGGCCAGCGAGATGGTAATTATTTCATTTTGTTATCTACCTCAGAATATGTTTATAACATAATTATCACCATTAACAAGTGATAACATTGATGCTCGCTCGCTCGCCAATTTTCAGACAAGAAATTCGGCCCCTGGCGATCGACATAGTTATTACGCATCTATACGTCTGGCAAAAAGAACTACATTTTCTTGAATTCTTAACCGATGATCATCATGATAAATTCCTTTTACCTCATTGAGAACCCTAGCTCAATGTTTAATGCATTCCCGTCTCATTTTTAAAATTAAATTCCTTTAACCTATTTTCCAGGACGCCGCGTTTGTCCTGGAGAGCAACTAGCCCGGATGGAGACGTTCCTTGGTTTTACCAGCTTCCTGCATAGATTCACCTTCAAGAAACCAGACAACTCACCACCATTGTCTTTGGATGCAATCCTGGGAGGCACAAGGAGTAGTTTACCCTACCTCACCTGCGCTATTCCAAGGGAATCCACAGAAAACTGTGCTTGATTGATTGATTTCGATTGCTTAATTTTTTCTTAAAGCTAAAAATAGGAAAGGCCTGTATGGGTTTTAGGCTTAATTAGTGGTATTTTGCTTTTCAAGATCATCGCTTCTTTCGAGAAAAGTCTTTCGCTCTAGTTCATTTTTCTTCCTACTGATTGTTCCTTCCACCCATCCACTAAATCCGTTCAAAAAGGAATCGCAAAGGGACCTATATACGTTGTGAAGTCCATTTTAAGTGACTGTGAGAATGATTGATCTAATTAACTTCACGGACAAAAACATCGGGAGCTCGGCTCGATAGAATAGATCAATAACATTTACGACTTGTTTGTGATCTGCTTCTTTCAGTAATGATTTAAAAAACCTTTTTATGAACCATTTTCATAATTTTACATAATTATACAATATAGAATACATGTTTTATACTACATATCGTCGCCGTTTTCACGAACCGGCACAGCCCAACGCGCAACGAAATAAGTACATTCTGAGATAAACGCGTTTTACGTTTAGCCCGTTTTGAATTCGACAGAAACATGCCTTATGTCAAATTTTATATCACAAAATACATATCAATGAAAGGAAAATATTCTGTATTTTCTATACATTCCATTTGTTAAGCATAATGACAATTACTATTAATATTACGAAGCTTTGGACTCTCGTGCCGGTTCGTGAAAATATTATTTTGCTGTTTACGTAGCAAAAATATTTTCACGAACCGGCACAAGCCACTGTGTCGTTTTTCCTATGTAACTTTACGCGCAAGACAAAAGCGCTCGCGCTGTCTTAGCGCGTATTTTATTTTCACGAACCGGCACAACCGCCTGTGTCGCGTCGTCTAGGTCTTGTAAGCGCAAAGATATTTTCACGAACCGGCACAGCCCATTGACTTATAACGGCGCGTGCCGGTTCGTGAAAATATGAATCGTGCTTTTTGGCTCGTGTGTCGTTTTTGTCATTTGTGTAACCATGGATATCTCAAAAACTAAAGCGTTTTGGATGCTGAAATTTGGTGAGATGAAAGATTGTTGATAACTTATGCTAAAAATGCAAAAAAAATAAAAACTACATTTTGAAGGGATTTCGGTGGCTTGTGCCGGTTCGTGAAAACGGCGACGATATATGTCTTCAAATTTATGGATATTCCTTTCCTGGGAACAGTGAAAAGTTATTCCATTAACCTGTCATTACTGAATAAACTACAATACTCGCAGAGCAGTGTGCATACATTTCGTGTTGCTATGTCGGTTGAGCCCTGGGCAAACTTTCGGGTTGTTGAGAACAAACTTTGTTAAAAAAAAGTATGAAAAATGTACTAGTTACGTAGTATATAGCTCTATGGCATAGTACCATCGATATTGTCCAGTTAATAAACCCGTCTTTGATGTCCCTTTTGGTGCGGGGGAGGGGATAAGGGTAGGTACGCTCACAAAATGACTTATATATTTGGGGAGAAAAAAACAAAGTCTGTCAAAAATATTGTCTAAATTGACAATTATTGATTCGTTTCCGTGTGCAATCGTACAATCACTGACTCTTAACTCATCTTGATCGAAAATCCCTTTTTTTTGGGGGGGGGGGGGGTCAGGGGAGGGGTTCTTTTCCTTCGTTTTCTTTGTAGAATAAGAGTATCTTACAAATGCACATGTTCTTTAACATTTGAATTGCTACTTGCTCCTTTTTTCTTTTCTTTATCAGACCTTCCGACGGTTACATGAATGTGCCCATCCAAGCGTGAAAGTTCAAATCTTGATATGTACTGATGTTATTATTTTACAGTATTAACTTCTCTTTAATGTGATATATATTTTTATTGAAGGTTTGTATTAAAAAAAAAAAAAAAAAAAAAATGAAGTGTCCCCTTTTTTCTTTTGCCGAGTGCAATATGTTGGTATAGTATTGTAATGTGTTGTTGTATACATTTTGTTTTTATTTGTTTACAAAATGTACAATGCATCTTAACAGCTGTAAAAAACATTGTGAATACCGGTAAATATACCATTAAAATCAATATTTTCACTCCTGTTTTCAAATATATCATAAGCTAGTGGAAAGTTTATTGTCGAGCATGAGACGTCAACCCCCCCCCCCCTAACAAATTAAGCTTGTACACTCCCATCCTCAGACTGATTTTCTTTTGAGGAAAAAAATTTTACACAGCTATTTTTAGTTACCATTTCATCACATATTTATTTTATTCTTTTAAGGCACATTGTATTTTCATATACAAATTTACAGCATTCAGCTCTTGACTGTAAAATTCTACCCTTATTGAAAGCCAGTATGCACTCTTTGATTTTTTTTTAAAGATCACATGTTAATTGTCTTTTTTCAAAAGATTGTCCATGTACATAAGCAATATTTCGAAATCACTCATCAAATACATAAATTATATATGTCTACTAATTTGTGACAAAAACAAAAAAACATTTCGTAAGAAAAACACTTCCTGCATGTTTACATCCTGTTACAAGCATATTTTATTTATTCAATACTTCTTACAATACAATAATTAGAAGACAAAATTGCCTTTCACACACAATATTTAAAATACATTTTTGTACATGTACCATTTGAACAAAAACAAATCACACGATACATTTGGAGGAATAAAATCAAATTTTAAGGCAGTTGCACATCAATCATATCATATAATCTATAATACTGCATGTGAACAATATTCAGCTTTCTTTATCTTGCATATAACACTTTCTGAGGAAACAGTCGATATCTTTTGCACAATTTTTTGTCTTCACACATAAGGGAAGCTTTTTCCTGAGTAGTTCATATGATGTTGGCATATATAGTGTTTGTTTGTTTGTTTGATTTATTCACAATGTAAAATAATTGTTTACAGATATTGAAATTCAGTGGGTTACATGAAATGTTTGAAGCGCAATGTCCCTAAGATCACATAGTTGATAATTATTAGATTTAGATAGAACATGGCTTAAAATAAAACATTCTGTAGTTACAAAAGTAAAACAATATACAAAATCATGCCCCTTAACGTATTTGAATAACAAGCAAAAACAAGGGAATACACATTACCTCTTCTTGACAAAAATAGCACTATAAAAAATGTACCTCAAAAGTTAACAAGCATATAGTGTGAGTCGATTCAAAGAACAACAACTTACAATAAATATCTCAAGAACTATTGATATCTTTGCATAATCCAAAGAGATGATATGATTATAATTCATCTGTTCTATGAAATATGATAGGAAAAATGTCAATATACGATGATAGAGTATTGAATTTGTAGGGTGTAATTACTCCTTTGATGTAGTCCTAGCAATGATCTCATTTTGCTTCTTAAACGCCTTTTACACATTTTTTAATACATTTTCTGTAGCACTTGCTTGGCACATAAAGTTAGTAAAATCCATTTATCTATAGTTCAAAATAACTCGTGACAAGAAGATCATTGGTTTATCATAGGAGGAAAAGAGGTTAGTCAATCATACAAATTCTATATGTTATGTAATATTTTATGTTAATAAAATTTAAAGAGTAGACAACGATTTAAAATGGTTTATTGACAGGCTGACAAAATGTAGGTCAAGAGGTTGTTTACATTTTTGAGGGAAATTCACGCGCTAGGAAATGTAATACTTTGTATTACATTGGAAGGAAATGTACAAGCGTATGTACGCTTATCAAGCAAGCGCGGAAAATACCGCCAGCAAATTAAAAATAGCACGAAGGGGCTTTCATTCTAGTTATGGCTTTCATTTTGAATGGACAAGAATACAAATTTACGGAGTCTAAAACATTATTAGAGGATTTGGATTAATATAAAGTTAGCACTGCACTGGAATAATAAGTTGGATATATAACGCTGAATTATTTCTTCTCGTGAGCGACCAGCGGGATTATACTCGGGTTTTGGGCTGGCCTTTGTCGTTGGGCCTGATTAGAAAGGAGAGTCCATAATTATCATTATTTTGGCCTGGTCGCACATCACACAGTGGCATCACGGCATAGGCGGGATCGAATGCTGCGTTTCACGGACGTGGCAGTCACCGGCAGTGCACCACATCGCCGGGTGAGTATCTCTTTAAGGGAATCGAAAACTGATCCGAGGGGAAACGGTTGCACCATTTCAATACACGAAATTGAGGAGGGTAGTTGTCCCGTAAAGGCGGCCCTTAGATATTTGAAAATGCGCCCGGGAAGTGCCAGGGGAGGCTTTCTTTTGCTCATATGGTTCGCTTCCTCTCACCAGGCATGAGTTCAGTGCCATGATAAAGAGATGCATGTCATACACAGTTGGCGGCGGAGTTTTCCTCCCATTCTTTTCGTATAGGTGCGGCTACAACCGCTGCTATGGCGGGCTGCTCGGACGCCCAAATACAGCACATGGGTCGATGGGCTTCCTCCGCGCATCGCAGATATATTGATATGGTTGTTTAAATATGAGCAATGTTGCAAAGTACCGTTGGGGTTGATTTGATTGGATTTGATTTGATTCGCCAGGTATACGTACAAAATATAACAGAGTGAATGATGAGGTTAACGTGTCCGGGGCCAATAATGTAAGGGTGAGGCCGCATACACAGGAATGAATATATGTACAACACACAGAGGAATAAGTCCCTCGCCTCGAGAGGTTAAATAAGCTAATAATAATAATAGCAATAATAATAATAATGGTGCTACAACATGAAAATGAAAACGAAGTCAAGCAGACAACAAACATACATGCAGAACAAGAGCAAGAAAACACTAGAAATGCAATCGTGTCACAACGATGTGCGTGCAATGACGCCGTGTTTCTACGTGTCAAACGAATGAGCTTCTCTCGCCCTATCCAGAGCAATTTGTACGAAGTCTGTAGCTTCTGTGATAGTGGAGATAGGTAGGGCGAGAGTAAGGCCTCAACAGTGACCTTGATGGGATGGTAGTGACTATGCCTACGAAGTTTGAAAGAAATTGGGATAGGGGAAAGGACGTAAGGGCTCGCAAGCACTGCATGCAAAAACCAAGGGGATTTGGTGCATGTTCGTCTTTGCAATAAAGATCGTTCTTGGGGTCAAAAGCGTGAACCCGATATGCCCCATAGAATATGCGTGTAATGCATGAGCGGAAAACGTACAGGATCTTAAATAGCCCCATCGACCAATTTTAAAAATCTGGCGGACGTTTTAGGGGCGAAAAGCAGTCTGAAAAAATGACGTCATGCCGATACGTGTTAGATTCGGGCGGAAACTCGGCGGAATTCGTGTAGTGACCTTTGTTCAAATGCGATTTATTCACAATTTTCTGTGTGAACATATACTATACTTGGTATCATTCGAAAGGGCACTTCATTGCGGTCAGATTGACACCATTGTTATCTTCGCGCAATGTATTGCACGCATTAAACGCGCTATTATGTAATGCATAGTAAATTCATCATTTTTGGCGATTACTTTGCGCTGACATATTCGAATTTTACCAAACTTGGTAAACAGTTGTCACGTATAAGGATACATATGTCTGCCAAGTTTCATTGATTTAGGTATAAAGATCGCCATTTTAGAGCAAGTTGAGGTTATTTCAGAATTTTCTTGAAAATGGCGAATTGGGAGGGCAATTTTCTCAAATTTGGTCAGTGATAGGGTATATAATTTTGTAAATTTATGGCTGGAAAGGGCATATCATCAAGTATCTAAATCCAAAAAAGGGTACGGGTTTGCCAAGCCATTATGGAGATGCGGCCACAGAGAGAAAGCCAATTCCCAAAACTTTAGAGGGCGCTATTTATGTTGTGCAAATCCATTGGAGCGTGAAATTTGGCATGGCTATATATGCAATTATGAGATAAAGATACTGTGAGAATTAAATACAAAACGGAATTCATATGAGAAAGTTATGGCAGTTTTAGATTATTTAGGGGTCCATTTTTCAAGAACTTGAGAGATTTTTGACGAAGTCGGTTTCAGATTTGAATTTTGAGTACGAAGATGGCATTTTGAAGGTCAGGTTATACGTCGCAGACAAAAGAACATCTCTTAGACTATATAGAGGAATTTGTTAGAAGTTTGTAGGATCTAGGATAGTGGAGATAGGAAGGAAGAAAGAAAGGCCTTAAAATGGACCAGAAACGGACAAAATGGCGCCTGGACGGTTATGCATGAGTGATTTCGAAAATCGAAGAATGTAGTGACCTTGATGAGATGTTAGAGACTATGCCTATGAAATTTAAAAGAAAACGGACATGAGGAAAGGGCATAATTAGTGATGACAAGCACTACGTGCAAAACGAATGGGATTTCTGGACGATAAGGAAAACCAGGAGAATATTCATGGGGCAGAATGTGAATGAAAACAAGGCAATGACGAAGGTCGTCATTGCAACAATGGGATTTCAAGTTTACATTAACGCATGTTCTTTGGAATACAAAATGCTGCCCAGTCCTCTTTTCTTATTTTGTCCACAGAACAAATATGGATAGTAGGCGACTCTATCGTTTTCTGGGCCCATCGCAGGGCGGAGCGGACTGGCTGCGCCGATATGGATTTGGGGACGGTCATCCATTGGGCTGGAAAGCGGGGCCTTCGCTTGGACCAAACAAACGCATGGCTAGAGTTGATTACCAGTGGCCTGACGAAGCCGACCGTTTTAGTGTTACACGTGGGCACGAATGACATGGAGGGATGTTCGAAGAGGGCGATGGCGAATGCGGTGAACAGATTAATCACATCGAACACTGAGACGACAATAATATGGTCTGACATCCTAGAACGGGTAGAATATAAATGCTGTAGTCCGGAAGAAGGACCGCAATGGCTCCTCGCTGCAAGCAATAAAGAAGTATATCGCTACCAATTTCGATGTGCAGATGGACCGACAGTTGCTATTCATCAACGAACGAACCGATACGCTCGCGCCTTGGCCGGCAGGAATGGGGGAAAGGCCATTCCACACCCCGACATAAGGCATAAGGATAGGGCTTTATATAGGCCGGACGGATTGCATCTCTCCAATGAGGGTTTGGACAGGTTTATCACTGACCTGAAGGAGGGCCTGTCCTATCTCGGTTCATCCAAGTAGTTAAACAATGATAATGTTACAAAACACGTTGTTTGTTCTTATATTTCAATGTTCTTATAGTTCAGTGTTCTTATATTTCAGCGTTCTTATATTTCAATGTTTAAGTCTGTTCGGGTAGCAAAGTAAATCCCGCATAAAAGTATGAGTCCGGCACCGCAAGATCATGTTTTCGTTGTTGGGATAAGAGTGCCTTATTTTGGGAGTAACAAAGTTGTGGAGAGTAAATAATGGTTATATGGGGCAGGTTTAGGTGGACATTGGTAAATGACCAGTTTTGCGAATGCTTCATTTCGAAATGGGCATTAACGGTTTAGTCACTTCTTTGAGGGGAATGAATTAGGCATAATGATGTGCCGGTGTTGTAGAGATAAGCTTATTACGATACTCTGTAGTCTGTAAGAGGGTTATAAATTAGCTTAAGGGCGAAAAAGTACATGCCTGTACATGTACATTGGTTAATTTGGCCAATTGAAATGTTAATTCCACCAAAGTGTAAATAGTTAAGCATAGATATTCCCTTAGTGCACAGAAATCGTTCATTACAACAAGTTAATACGCGTCAGGGGACAAAACCTAATGAGGTATGACGTATTTGTTTTCATTTACATACAGCCAATCAGAGCCCATTGGGGGTACTGATTAATGAATATTCATATAACTATCACGAGTTGACCTTATTCGCATACGCGCAATGTAAAACGGATTAAACCAATTAGCGCGTAGTGTGCACATTGCATACGCGCGCGCCAGTCGTTGAGAGCCGTTGGGAGGTCATAAGGAATGAATATTTATGAAGTGATCACGCGCTAACCTTATGCGACATCATACTCTAACGATAGTTATCCAATCAGCATCGCGTATTACAATTGTTACACGCGCATGCTATTGTGTGTACACCTATGGCATGGGCAAAATGGCCTTGCTAGCTAGTCGGATTGACAAGGTTTATGAATATTGACAAGGTACCTATGGCGAATTTTTGCAAATTGCCACGAAATTTCTCATGAATATGCATAAGGATCTGTTGCAACTACCTATGTAGGTTTTTTTGTGAATGAACAACGTGTCGACAGTGAAACGCCCCGCCAAAGTTGGAAATCCGGTTGGAAATATTCCACCTCGCGTCAATGTGAAAACGCGTGTTGTGGCAGGCTAATTGCCCTAGAAAGTGCCCTGTAAGCTATTTTTCAACTACAGCAAGTCTTATACCTGAATTTTCATTAAAATCGGGTTCTTTTGTACATCAAGATATATTCGGGGAGATATGAGCTCGTAAAATGGACAGTGTGTGTAAAAGCCCATACCTGATTGTGCCCCCTTTTGTGGTGCGTTTTGAATACGCTTGGCCTCTATGGAGATGTCCCTCAACTTATTGTAATGTGATGACAACGTTGTGATTTGGCGGCCGATCATATATAAATATATTCTCGTTTGGCGGTAATTTGTCAAATTATGCCTCCAAATCACTAATCACATGGTACTGATAAGTTTATTGATCAATAATTGTCATCCGATAATTTTCGACCCCACTCAATTTTTACATGCGAGGGGGTTGCCAATGTATATTCAGTCGAATTTGTTCGCATGTCAATTCTTAGTTTTCCGGCCCCCATTCGATTTGAATGCGGGGGGACCTAGTTGTACCTACACACTTTCAAACTCAGGGTGTCACGCTTTAATCTTAGGCATCATCCGATCTTACAGGCGGAGAGGCTGGTATATATATACATCTATATTCTATAACTTTAGGCATCACTCGATTTTATAGGCGGGGGGCTGATATAATGACTTAATGTATATAAGTTTAGCCTAGGCATCACTCGATTTCATAGGCGGGGGGCCTAGCATAACTTTAGGCATCACTCGATTTTATAGGCGGGGGGCTGATATAATGACTTAATGTATATAAGTTTAGCCTAGGCATCACTCGATTTCATAGGCGGGGGGCCTAGCATTGCATTTGTAAGCATTTTGTATGATTCAATATATCTGTGTTATTTTGTTATGACACCCAGAAAATCAAAATGTGCAAAATAAGCGTCCATCTCAAAATGTTAATAAAGCCACGACATAAACGCAAATTTGGTTGTTTGTTATTTTTGTTAGCCGTGAATAATAAAATTTAAAGAGTAGACAACGATTTAAAATGGTTTATTGACAGGCTGACAAAATGTAGGTCAAGAGGTTGTTTACATTTTTGAGGGAAATTCACGCGCTAGGAAATGTAATACTTTGTATTACATTGGAAGGAAATGTACAAGCGTATGTACGCTTATCAAGCAAGCGCGGAAAATACCGCCAGCAAATTAAAAATAGCACGAAGGGGCTTTCATTCTAGTTATGGCTTTCATTTTGAATGGACAAGAATACAAATTTACGGAGTCTAAAACATTCCCACCACCTCCCCATTATCTCCACCAATAAAAGTATTTTTAGTATATTAGTGGCATAAATTAAGTATTGCTTGGTGGTTCGAAGTAGCCAAGGTATACGTATTAGTACGGAAAGGATTTAGGGTTTCAGGTATGAAAGGTACGGATAGGGTTTATGTAATAAATTGGTCAGTGATTTATGAAGTTAATGCAGAGCCGGGGGCATTTGGCCTGGTCGCACATCAACTTGCGTCGTGCACAAAGAAAGTGGGCCGTAGGGGAATTTTTCCCATTGGGTTTCGCCCCTACCCGGTTTTGTATGGGTAAATCACTAATCACATGGTACTGATAAGTTTATTGATCAATAATTGTCATCCGATAATTTTCGACCCCACTCAATTTTTACATGCGAGGGGGTTGCCAATGTATATTCAGTCGAATTTGTTCGCATGTCAATTCTTAGTTTTCCGGCCCCCATTCGATTTGAATGCGGGGGGACCTAGTTGTACCTACACACTTTCAAACTCAGGGTGTCACGCTTTAATCTTAGGCATCATCCGATCTTACAGGCGGAGAGGCTGGTATATATATACATCTATATTCTATAACTTTAGGCATCACTCGATTTTATAGGCGGGGGGCTGATATAATGACTTAATGTATATAAGTTTAGCCTAGGCATCACTCGATTTCATAGGCGGGGGGCCTAGCATAACTTTAGGCATCACTCGATTTTATAGGCGGGGGGCTGATATAATGACTTAATGTATATAAGTTTAGCCTAGGCATCACTCGATTTCATAGGCGGGGGGCCTAGCATTGCATTTGTAAGCATTTTGTATGATTCAATATATCTGTGTTATTTTGTTATGACACCCAGAAAATCAAAATGTGCAAAATAAGCGTCCATCTCAAAATGTTAATAAAGCCACGACATAAACGCAAATTTGGTTGTTTGTTATTTTTGTTAGCCGTGAATAAATGTGGAAATTAAGTACTTTGATGTGGATGATTGTCCAAAGTAGATTACATTACATAGTATATTTCATACCCGATAGTACATTACATGTGTGGCCAGAAAGAAGGTCAGGTTTATAACTTGTTTACTATGACATGTGACGATAATGTTTATAATATTGTCATGTATAAGATTTATGATAATAGTCGGGGTTGTAGGGCTATATAGGGTTGTTTGGTGCAGATTCTTCTAAAAGCACAAAATTTGACCCAGAGGTAGCTTAATATAGTATACTAGTACGATTTGCTTGGTGGGCTTTAAATGTATACATTAAGTATTTGTTGGAGCCTCTGACGCGGCCACTCGGTTGGGTATTAGTGCAAGAGACAGATAGAGCGCTCAATGTATAGCCTTTACCACATGTCTTGTTCATCTATTTCTGAACCCAGCTATAAGCTCCTACTGATGCCGACGTATGTTTCTCGATAATTGTAGTGAGTTGGAAAGAGAGAGACTGATATCGAAAGCAGTGAAGGATCTTAAGAAAATTCAAAAGAAATATCAGGATAAAGTCAAGTCAATTAAAGTGAAAAGGCGCCAAGAAGTAGATGAGAGGAAGAAGGTACAGGAGGAGAAGGAGAAGAAATTAGTCTCTACAACCATCACGAACACTGACCATGCAATGAAACTTTGTGGGGGTATCTGCAAAACAGCAGATGATGTTGATGCATTGGTGCTGAGAAAATGCAACTCTGTGGATGAAGCAGTAAGAGGAGCACTTCTTTCCCAGATAAAGTACTATAAATGTGTCAATCGTGGGTTAGTGAAAGGGTCCTTGTTCTTTGTCTCAACTGGAGGGCAAGCATTTTCTGTTCCTGAACTTCAGAGTAGATTGAAGGAAATTATTTCAAAAATTGATAAGCCTGTTGCTGATGATCCTGAAGTCGTTGATAATGTAGTTGACAAGCAACAGGGACGTGATGAGTTAAAACAGAAATTGCTTTCAAAGCTTCGTGGCAATACGCTTAAAAGAAAATGCCCTTTACCAGATGAAATTGTAAACAAGCGCATACGCCACATTTGTTTAGATCCAAGTGGGGATAACTTGGTAACTTTAATACAAGGGAAGAGTGGTACGAAAAGTTCTAAAGGGGATATTGAAGAACTACCGGTAATGGAAGAAATGTACAGGCCATTTGTGAGTAAAGGATACACATTTTACACAGTTATATATGATCCACCTTATGACCAATTATTTTGCTATCCACTTAAAAAGGAGTGGGATGATGGTTTGCTTTCAATCATGTGAAATGTACATGTATGTTAGTGTACACTGGTAGCAAACAATGAATAAAGTGTCTGAAATTGGAATTAAAATATATTTAAATTGAGCATATTTTTTGTTGTGCTGAATTTGGCATGGCAAACAAGTTTTTGGTAGCTTCATGTCAGCTAGGCCTATAAAATCACATTACACCAACTGATACCAAAGTATTACAACCCCCTTCATCATCCACTGCACATGATGAAGAAGGACAAGTACAGCTTTCAAGTCAAGTTTCGAAAAGATGTCCTCTCTTTCATCAATGAGGTAGAACAGTTGGGCAATTCTTTCCTTGCAAAAGGTCTTGACCTTATAGCACTTGACATACAGAATGTAATGGAACAGGAGGTTGCTGCCACTCTGTCCCTAATCCATGACATTGGCAAATCTCTCCATACTACACACGTCAATGAACGGCATCGATCTCAATAACTAATACTGTCCCGTGGAAGAACGTTTGCTAACCAGTCTGACAAGAAGAAGGGGAGGAAAGACTTTGGCACACAGGTGCAAAACATTGCCTTAGTGACACAACTGTTCTTGTCACTACAGTCACGGCCAGACACTGACATAGACTTCTTCCAATTACAAATTCATAGAGATACACGAAGTCCAGCGGATCAAGGGCTGCTGCGATTGGGTAAGAAGTCCGACATTTTCCAATGGCTCAATGTGCCTAATGGGAGTGCAGAACCTGCGAAACATGCCGCGGTTGTGGTGTTGGATATCAGCTGTGATCCACATGGTACGTCCTACGATAGCAAAGACATTCAAAGAGTATGTACAGCTCCATGTTGAACCATATCTGGAGGCGCAAATACATAGCGATACCGAACGCATCAACGCTGTAAGGGATAACTCGTTGTCGTTCTACAAGTCATGACTGACCTTTTGATGACCCTATTGATGACGTTTTAACCACTTCTATCCTGAGCATAGCGATTAGCTGTGCCCAGGACCAAAATCCAGTTGAAACCAATTGGAACAAAACCAATAGGGAAATTTGAACAACTGGTTCCAATTGAAACCAGTTGCCAACTGGTTCCAGTTGCCTAATTGGTTTCAACTGGTTCCAGTTGCCTAATTGGTTTCAAATGGTTCCAGTTGCAACCAGTTGGCTTCAACTGGTTCCAGTTGAAACCAATTGTAGGCAATTGTAGGCAATTGGTTTCAATTGGTTTCAACTAAGAAGTATAGATTGTTGAAGGTCAACACAATCTGGAGCATAGATTTCAGGCTTATTGCAACATGGAATTTAGCAAGAAACTTAGTGATACACGTGTAGGGCCATCTATCGAAGAAGTAAAGTTCCTAAAGATCATGGATGGCTCAGTAACCAAACAAGGAGAGCACTACCAAACAAATCTACAATTAAAGATAGGCATCTTGATGTGCCAAACAACCTATCTCAAGTGACAAAGTATGCTGACAATTTATAGAAGAGCCAGGTAGTTATTGCGACGACATCTTTGTTGTTTTACCTGTGCTGCACAATGATGTGTTATGCCGTGATTTTACTGTGATTCAGCCTCATGGAACTGAAATTGGCTTGAATTTAAGGCATGAATGGAAGCACTGAGTACTAAATATAGATACAACAAAAGGAATAAGAATGGATGCATGTACTTTGTCTCCTAGAACAATTGAACTGTGTAGTCTAGCTACTCTACAATGTGTATTTTATGTTATATAGATGATTGTTATATGATAGGTCTTCTTAACTTCTTAACTGATTCCAAGATTCAAGTTGTTCGTACAGATCATCCTGTATTGATTGGATGTAATCTTTTAAGGAAGTTGGACCTTGTGGTGATAGATGGAGTTCCCATAGTTGGTTCTTTGCGCCAGGAATGTGAGAAGGATGAGTTGATTCACATAAAGACTAGTGTAGAAGAAGTCCTTTCGCCTCTCTCTGTACGAGTTGTTTGTGAGATTCATCCATCCGGGGTTGGCCGGGAAATCTTGGTAAAAGATGTGTTGAGGAGGTTTGATCCTACTGTTAATACTGTAGAGGGATCGCATGTTGTAGGAGGGAATTCAGTGGAGTTGCTCCTTCAGAATAAGTCTGAGTATGAGATTTGTCTCCCCCTGGCGTGCATTCAATAGAATTGAATTGAATCATTCGCCATCTGAACGGGCCCAGGTTTGTGGCTGACGCAAAGACCATGCTGCCCTTGATAACAGCAGATGTCAGCCACAAAGGGCACAGTAAAAGAGGAAATCTTCTCCTTGACTCAGGAGCGCAGATAAGTCTCATCAGAGAAGAGTTTGCTGCAGAGCTTGGACTTGAGGGGCTCTCTACTACAATCACAGTAACGAAGATAGGAAGAGACGAGGAATCTTTGCAGACAAAGAAGAAAATTAAGGTGTCGATAAGAGAAGTCAACAAAAGCAAAACCATCAATAGGAATTGACTGCATCACTAAAGGACATTCTACAGGAACCAGAGTCCACTCTAGCCCCTTCTCCTGTTCCTACTCAACCAAACGAGCCATCAGCTACGACTCCACTCCCGACGCCAGGTGGATGCAGCTCTCAAGAAGAGATTTCAAGATATCAGGGTAGATTGGTGAGCCAGGCCAGAAAGATAGGCTCACATTCTCAATCCTCGCCCATCAGATTAAGAGTGGAAGTTAGACACTATAGTAGTGTAAATTTGTTACACTCTCTTGCTAGAGTTGTTTTACTCTGATTGTACATATTATATTTTAGTATGATTTTTGTTCTGTTCTTTTTTTCTTGTTTCTTTTTTTCCTGTATGTGTGTGTTTTAGGGGTACGCTTTCATGTAAGGAATCCCTCCTTTCTGCCTTTCCCAAATGCTCCCATGAATTGTCATTGTTATTTGTTATCACTATCTTGTTTTGTATCATTCCATGCTGTATTTGTATGTTTTAAATGTTTTGATGAATAGTGTTGAATAAGCTTTGAATTGATTTGAATTGAACAGTGATATTGTTGAAGCAGTCATTCGTGCTGTAGTTCCAGGGCCCCCTTCTGAGTAGCTATCTAGAGGGCAGAGTGGGGCTAACTCTTCCAAGCCTCAGAAGGATGCTTCGGTCCCACTACCAGGAGAAAAGTGCGACCAAACTATATCAGAATCTTTCATCGCTGGCGCAAGACAATAGAGAGTCGGCACGGAGTTTTCTCATTAGAGCACTGGACTTGAGACAGAAAGTGACATTCGCGAGCAAGGAGGCTGGGTCGGGTCTTCAATATGACCCCATCCTGGTACAAAGCATGTTCCTGGATGCCATCTTGACAGGCCTCAGGAGTTCACCAGTGAGGAGCGAGCTGAGGCCTTACCTCGAGAATCCATCCACAACAGACGAGAAACTGTTTGAGAGGATTAATGTGGCTGCAGTACATGAGGCTGAAAGGCAAGAGAAACTTTGGAGGTCCGCTCTGTCAAAGAATGCCTCCATTAATAATATTCATGATGGAAAAGAGATGGTGGATGAAACTCTCGAGGAAAAGAGAAAACCCAAGGACGGCACTCTAATGACCGAGATAGCGGAGTTGAAAGCTAGTTTGGCAGAAATCTGCGTAGTAAAGCAGCAGCTGAACAGTATCCAGGAAGCCTTAGCAGCAGACACTTACAGGACACAACCAAGACAGCCAAGCAGATCTCAGCACAAAAGAGGATGCCAGGAATATCAAAGGACTGGAGATGGTAGCAACTGTGACCACTGCTACATTAGTGGCTCTGCAGAGCACTTTACAAGAGGATGTAAGCTGAGAAACAACAACAGTCGAACGACAGGAAACGGAAGAGGGGTTGCTGCCATGGGACGGGCAGTAACCAACCCTGGTTTCTTACCAAGGTCCCGAGTTTGCTGTATATCCCTAACCAAACAGGAAAGTGTCACCCGACGAGTAGGGAAAAGATGTATGGTGAACTGTCAAATAGGAGAAGTGAAAACACAGGCACTTTGGGATACTGGATCACAAGTATCCATAGTATCCAAACAGTGGAGAGACCTCCACCTACCCCACATCCCGTTGAGGCCAAGAACTGAATTTCTAGAAACAGAGACGCTTAATTTGACACTTCAAGCTGACCTTCAAGTAAAAGGGAAGTTCAGAGCAATCATTCGAAATGAGACCAGGGGAGTGGAAGAAGAATTCATTGTTCTGAAAGGAACAATTAATTCTCTGCCATTGCTTGGAGAGGAAACATCTACTGCTCTTGGTATGATGGAATTGAGACTGGATGGCTCACTCAAAGAGGAAAATGAGTTGAAGAGTGAGAAAGTACAGAAATATCCACGAACCCAACAGGTGTACAGGAGATATTCAAACAGGTGTTTGAAGGAATCGGCAAGATCTATGACCATAGGAACACTTGTTCTTCTTGCAAGAAAAGGCATCCGACTGTACTTCACGATGACAATTGGGTGATAAACGACCATCAAGAGAAGGCGATACTCAACAATTTAGAGACTGAAGAATCTCATTCATCCCATGTATCTAGCAACACATGCTTCAACGCTAAGGGAGCGATTGGTATACGCCATGCTTGATACCCAATCTGACAAAGATGGCTACTCCCAGCTCGGTGATTAGGAAAGGGAAGCTAGATGAATTACGACATGAAATCTTGTCGTACAAACCAGGCAAGGCTGTACCTTGAGGGCTACAATGGCAGCATGATGTGAAGCATAACAAATGGAAGAGATGCATATCTGCATGGAGGAGGTCATCAGCAAAATTAAGGACCTTACTCACTGATGACGTAGAAAACAGCGTCATCAAATCTCAGAGAGACAATCTGCAGAAAACCAAGGATGAATCAAGAAATAACCATACATCTAAAACTTCTATCATTGTTCCAGTATGGTTATCACATGCGTCAATGCCAAGGGAGCGATTGGTATACGCCATGCTTGATACACAATCTGACACGACCTTCATCCTACGTAAGACAAAAGAGAATATGGGCATTAATTGTTGGTATGGAGGTTAATCTACTGCTGTCAACCATGACAACAGCTGAAGAGAGAGTTGCCAGTAAGAAGATAAAGGGTCTGAAGATGAGGGCATTGAATGGTGATAAAGTAATTGCCTAATTACCTCCAATGTACACCCAAGACATTATGCCTACCAGCAGAAGTCATATTCCAACGCCTCATGTCACTAAGAAGTTCCCATACTGCCTAGTGAAACCCTGAAAGAGGGCTACAATGGCAGCATGACGTGAAGCATAACAAATGGAAGGGATGCATATCTGCATGGAGGAGGTCTTCAGCAAAATGAAGGACCTTACTCACCGATGACGTAGAAAACAGCGTCATCAAATCTCAGAGAGACAATCTGCAGAAAATGATGCATAAATCAATAAAGGCTCAAGCAGAGTATTCTTCAGCACCACGGTTAATTTACCTCCAACGTACACCCAGGACATTATTTATGCCTGCCAGCAGAAGTCATATTCCAAAGCCTCAAAGCACTAGGAAGTTCCTGTACTTGAAGGAAGTTGCAGGACTCTTGTCACCGATCATAGACTGTGAGATAGCACTGCTTATAGTATACGATTGCCTGAGTGCCCTCGCTCCTCGAGCTGTCATCCCCCCTCCGCCATGGAGGTAAAGAGTATGCATAGCTCCATAGAAACGGTCAAGAAGAAAGTTCCTGTGTACCACCCTGACCAGTGGGCAACTATTGCCAGTCTGGCTAGAAGGAACAAGCCCTATCTTGTCAGACAACTTCACCATCATGAGTTTGTTGATCTTAAAAGGCTCGCTTCAGAGCTTCTCCAAAATATGGTAAAGGACATTTCAGGTAATCGTGTCTACTGGACCAGAATCAAGCACCTGAAATTTGAGAAGCAGAACCCCCATGTCATGCAGTTTAGGTACTCATTTGAGGAAGAGATGCGAGAGATTAGGGTGTCTTCCGCCCGCAAGATGAGTTACTTGAGACTTGAAGTTCTTCATCATGATCTGCTCAAGATCAGTGCATTCAAGAAGGCTGAACTTGTTTCCTTGTGTGACCAGAATGTCATACCTCTTGCATACCAGGCATTCTGCATATGACCAGATTCGAGAAACTTTTGCTCAATAACAGAAAGAGAAGAAGTACGCACAACATAGAGCAATGCTGCAGCAACATACTTATTTCTGTTCTGCCCAGACTGATCTTGGATGGAGTGTCATAGGCATGGTAGAAGATGACTACAAAGATAACGATGATGGTGAAGGTCCTTCCTGAAGAAGTACAGAAAGACATGTTTTTTGTATTCTGCTTGTTTTTTGTATATTGCTTGTTTTTTGTTGTTTACTGCTTGTAATGTCGTCTACTCAGTGTTGTGTTGTATGTAAGAGGCAAATTTTTAGAAAGGGCAATGAAAGGCAAGGATGTATTTGTACAGATTCAGTGTACGATCACCTTTTGGAAATACAGAATGATTTCCTTAATGATACACATTATGTATGTTTGCCTTGTTTTTCTCTGTCTTCCTGTTGTACCACTATTTATATTTAATTATTTGTATAGTTTAGGGACAAGCCTTTGATAGGCCTTTGGCCTTTGTTTGTCCCCCTATATTTTGATACTGCTGTTCTGTTGTGTTATTTGTTGGAATTGACTTTGTATTGTAAATGTGTGTTATTGTGATTTTGTATCAAATGTGCCAATCAAATGAATTGAATTGAATTGAATCTAGATATCAATCTACAGTTAGAGAGGAGATGACACTCATCAGGTCATCAAGCTTCTGGAAGCAGACTCATCAGGTCATCAAGCTTCTGGAAGCTGACTCATCAGGTCATCAAGCTTCTGGAAGCAGACTCATCAGGTCATCAAGCTTCTGGAAGCTGACTTCACCCCTAAAAGGGCACAACAGCCTTACTCACAGAATGATGTGAAGTTTCCGAGACTGATGAAGGACCAAATTTGAATCCTAAGCTGCCCAACAACAGAGATATGGCTGAGAAGCAGCTTGAGAACGTCTCTGAGTATCACAGGATATATACTCAAAAGATTCAGGCACTGATTGAGAAGGGCTAGGCTTCAGGCCAACGAAGACCGGCTTGAAAGGCAGGAAGGTGAGCTCATGGAGTTGCAGAATCAGCTAGATAAGAAAGAGGCTGAATTTCAGTCCCTTTCACTCTCGATATGGCTGAGAAGCAGCTTTAAAAGGAAATTTGAGAAAGTCTCTGAGTATCACAGGATATATACTCTACAGATTCAGGCACTGATTGAGAAGGGCTATGCTGAATATATTTAAGACTTGTCAAAGGAAGCTGACGTGACTTGGTATATCCCTCATCACGGAGTTCAGCAGCCTAACAAGCTTTGTGTAGTGTTTGACTAGCTGTAGTGCACAGTACAAGGGCGAAGCACTGAATCCGGAGCTGTATTACGCAATAGGACATGACGTCACTGCAGGAGAAAACATTGCAGGTACGCACCGCTCAGCGCATTGAAATTATACAGATAACATTTGTGTCTCAAGAATTATTTCCACGGTTACGGAAAAACTTCATCGTGAATGAAAAGGAAACATGACTGAAGAAGACAATGAGAGCGACAAAGAGGTTGCATCAGTGATCAATCCGTCAGTGAAGGACTTCAGGAAGGAATTTGAAGAAATAACTTTCCCTGCACTTGTTCAAGCCAGAGCCCGGGCTCGACGAGGCATTTATGATGCTTTCATATACATTTTATCCATACAGTTTTCACAGAGCTACTGTAACTTAAGAAGCTAATTAAACAAGAGCTAAAGGAGTTCATGAAGCTAATGGAGCAATTAATGAAACGATTTGTAATGAAAGTCTAAACAGAATTAAGTCAAGATAGCTCCCCTAGACTGAGACCTATGTCTGTTTGTGTTTATTCAACCTTATTTGCATTCACAATATATATTAGCATAAACAGAGACATGATTTTGCCCAATAACAACCTGAGAAAAAGGTGCTTTTGACAATGAATATCACAACTATAATGGCGTAAGATATGAAAAACAACTATCTTTAAATCCGGCAGACCAACACGATCTATATCATACAATCTGGAGAGACAACTGAGAACAGACAGTCATGCCCAAATCACTCAAACTATCTCATTCTCTTCAGAAATTGAATCCTGTTCACCTTTGACTAATCTGTGACCTCCACATGACGAAAACTCTCCGTTAGAGAAAATCAGCGAATTGTCTCATAGACTTTAGTTTGGGCTTAAGCACTTTGATATAGTCATTATCATTAAGTAAACAAGACCCTTCCTTATCTGCTGGTGAACTTATCCCTCTGTCAATACAAGGCTATCAAGGACTTAATCCCTGAATCAACAGAGCTTGCGTACATTCAGGTGAGCCTGGAGAGTCGGGTTAGTCTAGAATTCAGACAATAATTATTGGTTTCAGCATGGACCTGCGAAAAGTAAATTAGATGTGGTACCAGCAACTGGCAACTTTGGAACTCAAGTCGAACAATAAGTGCTATTAGCATATTTACGAGACGTTGCATCCCGAAAGAAAGAAATGAATGAAGGAAATAAACGTCAATATCACCGGCGCTTGAGACAGATTGCAGGAGAGATAGAAGCAAAAACATTTCAATATCGCTGTTACCGGCTTTCATTACACAAATTATGCCAACGGAAAAAAAGAAATGAATGAAGGAAATGAATGCCTACAACACCAGCGCTTGTGAAATATAAAGAGAGACATGTCTCAGGAGATCGAGAAGCGAAAACAATTCAATTAAGCTAATGTTACCGGATTTTATATGACAAATAGTAAGCCAACAAAAAGAAAGAAATGAATGAAGAAAATGAACGCAGATCGCTGGAGAGAGAAGCGAAAACAATTTAATTTAGCTGATGTTTACCTTCTATTATGATTTATGACAAAAAGTCAGCCAACGAAAAGAAAGAAATGGAAGAAGAAAATGAATGCCAATATCACAATAATAAGCACTTGGAAAATATAAAAAGAGACAGGTCGCGGGAAAGAGAGAAGCGAAAACAATTCAATGTCGCTGATGTAAACGGCTTCATGACAAAAGGTTTGCCACCGGAAAGAAAGAAATGAATGAAGAAAATGAATTCCAATATCACCATCGCTTGAGAATTATAAAGAGAGACAGATTGCAGGAGATCGAGAGAAGCGAAAAAAATTCAATTTGGCTGATGTAACTACCGTCTATCATGACAAAAAGTAAGCAACGGAAAGAAAGAAATGAATGAAGAAAATGAATGTCAATATAACAATAATAGCCCTTGAGCAATATAAAGAGAGACGGATCGCGAGAGAGAGCGAAGCGAAAACAATTAAAATATCGCTGATGTTACCGGCTTTATTACAAAAAGTAAGCCAACGGAAAGTAAAGAAAATGAATGAAGAAAATGAATGTCAATATAACAATAATAGCGCTTGAGCAATATAAAGAGAGACGGATCGCGAGAGAGAGCGAAGCGAAAACAATTAAAATATCGCTGATGTTACCGGCTTTATTACAAAAAGTAAGCCAACGGAAAGTAAAGAAAATTAATGAAGAAAATGAATGCCAATATCATCAGCGCTTGAGAATTTTAAAGAGAGACGGATCGCGGGAGAGAGCGAAGCGAAAACAATTAAAATATCGCTGATGTTACCGGCTTTATTACAAAAAGTAAGCCAACGGAAAGTAAAGAAAATGAATGCCAATATCATCAGCGCTTGAGAATCTTAAAGAGAGACAGATCGCGGGAGATCGAGAGAAGCGAAAAAATTCAATAGCTGATGTTACCGTCTAATATGAAAAAAGTAAGCCAACGGAAAGAAAGAAAAAAGCGAAAACGTGAGATCCTATATCACCATCGCTTGAGAATTATGAAGAGAGACAGATTGCGGGAGATCGAGAGAAGCGAAAACAATTCAATTTGGCTGATGTTACTACCGTCTATCATGACAAAAAGTCAGCAACGAAAAGAAAGAAATGAATGAAGAAAATGAATGTCAATATAACAATTATGCGCTTGAGCAATATCAAGAGAGACGGGTCACGGGAGAGAGCGAAGCGAAAACAATTAAAATATCGTTGTTACCGGCTTTATTACTAAAAGTATGCCAACGGAAAGTAAAGAAAATGAATGAAGAAAATGCATGCCAATATCATCAGCGCTTGAGAATTATAAATAGAGAACAGCGAAAACAATTCAATTTCCACGCTTTGTGCGAGAGTGGGAAGGGGTGTAATTAAGACAAGAATTGAGAGTCGAGAACGGTACAACGAATCGTCTTCTTTCTCGAATAATTAAATGAAGCGTTAAAAGCGCGGGCAGGAGGGGGGGGGGGGGTTATTTAAGACAAGGATTTAGAGTCGGGAACGGTACGACGAATCATCTTCTTTCTCGAATAATTATATTAATCGTTGACGCTTCCGCGCAATGCGCGGGAGGGGGGGGGGGGGAAGGGCTGAATTCAGACAAGAATTAAGATTCGAGAACGGTACAACGAATCGTCTTCTTTCTCTAATAATTTAATGAAACGTCAAAGCTTCAGCGCTTTGCGCGTGAGTTGGGGGGGGGGGAGGGCAGGCGCGGATCCACGGGCCGATTTTACCGACCCGGCCACCCCCTAGCCCCCCAAAACGGTTTTAAAAAATAGGATAGTAACGTAAATTTTACCTTTTTTTAAACAAAAGAAAAAAGCGCCCCCCCCCCGAAAATATATATTATAGAATCTGCCCCCCCCCCCCCGCTGATTCACCGGCCGGCTTAGTCGGCGCAACAAATTCCCCTCAAAAAATGGACCCCCCCCCCCCCCCCCCTGCCGCCGGCAGGATTCGCCCCTGGTGAGGGGGAGGGGGGGGGGCGCAATTCAGACAAGAATTACGATTCGAGAACAGTACAACGAATCGTCTTTCTCAATTATTGATAAAACGTCAAAGTTTTTGCGCTGTGCCCTGGTAGAGTCGAGAACGGTACAAAGAATCGTCTTCTTTCTCAATTATTGATAAAACGTCAAAGTTTTTGCGCTGTGCCCTGGTAGAGTCGAGATCGGTACAAAGAATCGTCTTCTTTCTCAAAGTGAAACGTTAAAAGCGCGGGAAGGGGGGGGGGGGGTGGGTAATATTTAAGACAAGGATTTAGAGTCGAGAACGGTAGGCCTACATCGAATCGCCTTCTTTTTC
>JAVYIG010012204.1:0-55298 GCA_035222895.1 Strongylocentrotus droebachiensis | reverse complement strand
CCAAGATTGACCGATTTGAGATAGAGGCTCTTGTTTTAGGGAGCATTATGTGACGCAACGAAGGAGTTCAGATTTGTCCAGTATCAAAATGATCAATTAATCCGTGTTTAAACCTTTCGTATAATTTATTATCTGTGTTTAACATAACAAGTCATTAAAAAATCATGAAAATCTGTCCGAGGAATATTGTGCTTGTGTTCAATCCAAATTTTATTACATCTTGCCCTAAGCTCATGCATAACACAATTTCAGGAACGACACAATGGTACGTGATTTTCTGCAGAAGCACTGATGGATTTCTTCAACATCGTTGCAAAGAAAATGCGTCTAGAAAAAAAAATCCACCAACTTTGGCAAATTTTGTACCTTTTTTCTTCTAGCAATTGCCCCACTCTTATAGTATTGAGATTTGCTCCGTATTATAAAAGAAGTGTGCTAGTCCGCAGTTCTTTTATGGGCCACCCTGTATATCATTATGTAAATATGTATCTAGCCATTTATTTCGTACTCATATATGTATAGATAGATCAGGGAGAAGTCTTTTATTTAAATCAAAGATCCACCTTTGACTTAGAAGGATATATTTATCAATATGTAAATATGTATTCTACCATTTATTCCGTGTTCAGAAACCTACAATCTAGAAGCCTGGGGTCACCCAATTTGCTGTGGTTTTGATTTGATTTTTTTAATTTTATTTTCTTTGTGTATGATTTTTGCCCAAGGATTTGATAAAATAAAAATGTCTGTTACCATTATATTTGTATTTATTTATGAAACATGTTAAGTATGCCCTACGACGTTCAATTACAAAATTCGACTTAAAAATTAGAGAGGAAAAGAATGGAACTTGATCATGGACATCGCTTTGTTAACATGTGAGGAGCGAGGCAACAGTAATATTTTATTTACATGAATTATGAATCTGATGCTGAAAATAATTAGGTTTTAGTTATATCAATCGATATTCAGCAAATCGGTAATGTTTTTTATAAATACACTTCAAATTCGTTGTGTAACATTGTGTAAATGACGACTTTACACAACATTGGGTAGATCACTCCTTACACAGGGGTTGTGTTAAGTTGTGTGAAAAAGAATTCGCAGTGTAAAGTTGTGTAATTTTTGTTTAAACGACTTAACACAACCCCTGTGTAAGGGGTGAACCACCCGATGTTGTGTAAAGTCATTACACAACGAATTTACAGAGTATAAGGAAAACCTTTGACATGGTCTGGTCATGGGGCGATACTAATCAATGATTTGTGTATCAGTTATTTAAATTCGGAATGAAATATATATCAAGAAAAGCGAAAAATCAAGTGCTGTATAAATCGGAAATAATTTATCAGTAGCAACCAGGCTGAGGCACTTGTAAACATTAATACACACTCTTCTCTGCGACTTATATTCGCTGTATTATTATGCTCTATATCGAAATTAGTAACTTACGCTGGCTTGCCATCGCTTCTCCCAAGCGGGCTAAAGTCGATGTTCCGATATATCGGCGGTTCTCCCCCATCGCTGTACCGGCAGTGGCAATTGTTAAGCGGTCCAATCAGTTTATCACAGGAAGGCTCGCTTTCGACATATCTCAGGAAACCAAGCAGGGCTATCAAGCCTACAGGTATGACACTGTTACTAGAAGGCTGCATTGTTGTATGTGTAAACTTTGCACAAACTTTACACGTGCATAGAAAGGTTTAATCTTAGGTTTTGAGAATATGGGTCAACAATGCACGAACTGATATCATAAACTATTACATGTACTATAATATCGAAAATAATATGGCTACTAATAATGTACTTTATCCGCAATGGGTAATATATTTAGATTTATTATTATATAATTATAATCATGTGATCATATCATTTACCGCGTGATTTACGATCCTCATGTGACTGAATGATTATCGGCGTATTGAGGCAATGATGGCTGTGTATTTTTTGGCATGAATCGGGGCCCTGGCGGGGAGTGTTATAGGATTCACGTTCGGAGGAAAATGAGAGAGAGGGGAAGTGAGAGGGGGGCGAGGGAGAGCTTAATCCGCCTCTTTCACTCGAATTTGTATGTATGTTTCTGTGCTTGCGTGCCTGTAAAATAGTTTTATTTGAGTAATTGAGTTTGCTCTGTATCTACTTGGTATTTGTTTTGTTTCTCTCTCTCTCTCTCTCTCTCTCTTTCAGGGCCATTCCTCATAAGCATTTGCTTGTCTATAAATATATAGACCTTTTCCATATCCCGTATTGTATTTTGTATTATTGTTTGTATGTTCCTATGGTTATGGTTAAACAAAATATCTTGAATCTTGAATAATTTAAACAGGAACTCTAATTGCGTAAAAAATATCAATCAATTAAAAAAGGATACTCAATTGGCGGACAACGGAAAATACCCCCAAGCAGATGCATTATTCTAAAAATTACAGATGTTCAACAATTACTTGAAATCGAATATCTGAAAAAGAGAACCTAATCAGACTCTTCGGATCAATTACCAAAAGGATGTTTCAGTGAGTATGAAAGAAAAAAACGGAAATCCGCCAAAGAGAAACACGAACTTTCTGGGGCAAAAGGAGAACTGAATACCTTGACTACTTTCTCGCATTTAGCATATTAACTATAATCATGTGATTATATTATTTTCCGTGTGATTGGCAATCCTCATGTGACTGAATGATAATGGGCGTATAAAGGCACGGATGGCTGTATTTTTCTTGTCATGAACCAGGATCCTGGCGGGGAGTGAGGATTCGCATTCGAGGAAACTTGGCGACCGAGTGGGGATATTGCGATATAGAGAGACACAGAGAGAGAGAGTGGGCACGGGAGAGCTTAACCCCCCCCCCCCCCCCCCTTTCCCTCGACTGTTCATGTCTGTATCTGTTTGTGCGTGCCTGTAAAATATTGTGTATATATTTTTATTTGAGTAATTGAGTTTTCTCTGTATCTACTTGGCATTTGTCTGTTTACTCTCTCTCTCTCTCTTTCTCTCTCTCTCTCTCTCTCTCTCTCTCTTACAGGGTAATTCCTCACAAGCATTTGCTTGTCTATTGATCTTTCCCATATTCCGTATTGTATATTTGTATGGCTATGGTTAAATCATATATCTTGAATTTTGAATAATCTAAACAGGAACGTATATAACGTAAAAAGACTGTGATCATGGGCATCAATGTAAAGCGAAGTTGGAGCATATTTTCTAGAAAATCATTACTCGACGCCCTTTTCCGACACATACATCTTTCTCATATCAAACACTCACTTCCACTATCCACACTTATTTTCGTTACAATTCTCTCTCTGTCCGTCGATGTGCGTGTGTATGTGCGCGTGTGTGTGTGTGGGTGTGTGTGTCTGTTTGTCTGTCTCTCTCTCTCTCTCTCTCTTTTGTTCTCTCTCTCTCTCTCTTTCTCTCTTCTTTCTTCCCTTTGCTTATGGCAACACTCTTTCTGTCCTTCTACCATCCTCACTACCGCATATAACTCTTTGAACAAGAATTATTTTCAATTCAATAATGAGGATTTCCATAAACTATTTTTTTTAATTGATGATACTACATTCATACCCTTTTTAATAAACGTACAGTCGTGAATTTCCTCATCTTCATTTTTTTTTTCATAACGTGCAGTAGCATTCCGAGTAAGAAAGAATCACATTGGAATATGCTATATGGATTAGTAACGTGTTATAATTCTTTCATTGCATGCTTCACTAGAAGTTGACATTTGAAAGTAAGGAAAGCATTATTCAATCAGAAGAATACAAATATTCCCAAGATGACAAAAGTCACAAAATGAATTCTTATATCATCCCAAGCGAAGCCAATGCAAGATATGCGCATAATACTAAGGAAAGGAAACTTATTATAAACAAATCCTATACTTTCATTTTATTTAAACATGTAAACATATCTGTAAGAACATAAGGATTCATGCATTCATTCGTGCTAGACAATATAGAACTTTTACATCTTATTTTAGTTAAATATATAACCATTTCCTTGGAGAGAAAGGCATTTAAGCTAGTACAAATAGACATAACTTTTCAAAAACTAAACACAGGGCTCTAAAACTCAGTAGCATGAATTATGAACAATTCTTGCTCATTCCTTGGCGCACACGCATGATTTTTTGTATTCATTGATTTTATTTCTTAAAACTCCAATTCTTTTTTGTACATAACATAGTTTATACAAAACTGCAACATAATTATAACAAAGCACTTTTGTCATTTGATAAACAATCATAAAAATATACAACACAATTCCTTGTTTATTATTTCACAATGTATAGGACGAAAATATATCACAATCACATAAAAGAAAGATATTACCGATTTACCGCACAACACCAGTTATTTTAACCCCAAAACTAAAACAAAACAACCCTTTTTTTTATAGAAACAAACTGAATAGTTTTTAAAAAAAGGAATATATACAAAGTAATAAGTTTCATATTTCTCAACATATTATTATACAGAATTTAAATTGTGAGTTTTCTTTTATTAAAACACGAACTATCCCAAAACCTCTCCCTCCCTTTCCTCCTCTCTAACTCCTTGGACTTATCCCCCCCCCCCTCCTCCCATCCCCCATGATCTTCAGGGTTGGTTGATACACTGATCAGACGAGGATGATCCCATGCGTAGTGTGATCGAACTACCAGAGCAATCGAAGCAAGATGTCTGTCCTTTCATTGGCTGAAAAGTGTCACGTGGGCATTTGACGCAAGGTTGCAATCCAGAGTGTGAAAACTGGCCATTGTGACACATGTCTAGGGTTCGAGAAAAAAAACAAAGCAAAATAGTTTTAACAGTTTATATGCCGGTATGACATTTCATTGAACGAAAGGAGCACTGAATTAAAATATTAACTAATTATTTTATTTTACTCAAATAATGTAGACGGGGAGCAAGCGACGGCGTACAGACAAAATTGGTGGAGCTGGTAAAAGCCCTATTGATGCAGTCAATGTAGGTACGAGTAAAGGTACGAGAAATGTCATCTTTTGAATATTTGATTACCTTGGCAGTCCTCTTTACTCCGACTTCCGGTTCTCTCTGTTGATTGGCCCTCTGGACACTTTCGACACATGACCTGCGCTTGTTGATCTTGATAGTTACCATGGAAACAAGGGGTACATTGTCCCCTTGATGTAGCCCTTTCATAGAAATGGCCGGTTGTGCAGGCGACTGCATGGAGAAGGTAATATAGTTTATTCTTTATTTTGAAAGGGATAATTAGTTCAATCATACCATCCAACCCGATAATAAATAATCAGCACCAGTGAGAGTTGGAGGTTGGACAAGCGAAATAAAAACAGTTTATATCTGGTTTTATCAATTCCCAGTTATTGAAAAATCATTGACACAATATAATCAATTTCTCATAATCCTTTGGAGCCTGTACGCTGTCATATGACTGTTTGTCGCATTATGTGAACGTAAAGCAATAATCAAACTATAAAATGTGACTTATTTGAGCTACGTTATTGAAACCGGACTGTTAAAAAGAAAATGTTGGCCTGAATTCATGACAGTGATTTATCTTAACCCATGCTTTGTACCTCCACCACTCTATAGTACACATGTGTTCTCATGTCCAATGAGCAGACAGTAATTACACTTGTCTTTTATTTACGTTTGGTTTGGACCATGGGGAAAGTCAAACTTCTTTTGTAAATTCGACCCTTTGACAATGGAAAGTGTGGTTTCCCTAAATTAACACTTACCCACACCCCCCTAATTCATACCGCGCAAACCCTTCCTCAAAAAGAGACAATTACTGTTTGTATTTTTTTAAAGATCCTTTCACACAAAGCATGTTAGAAATATCATGTTACAATGTGTTTATCTGAATCATAGAACTATTCAAACGTACCACATTTCATCGTCTCCTGGTCAGCAACATAACCGTCGTCGCATTGGATGACGGAGTATCCCGTGGTCAATGACAAAGAGGTCAGGTTGTGAAGCAGCCTGAATTGCTCTTTGATTTCTCGTGCCAAAGACAACAATCTCCCCTCAAGTGCCAGACCCGAGATATCTGGTTTGTTCTGTATCGCAATATCCAGATAGACAGTGGTGGTGCCATCCGTATCCAGGTCGTTGTTACGGAACTTCTGTCGCATTGAGTCCAAATCCTTGTCGATCTCCTGATTGGCATTTCGCTTTCTCCGTCTCTGTATTTCCGAGCTGCGCTTCACCATACCGCGAGCAACGGCGCCTCCGCACCACACGGCCACGTTTTCGACCAGGCAGTCGTCCTCCTTATCGCAAGCATCCCTGAATATCGACCCGCGAAGGATGTTGATGAAGGCCTCCGCGATGTCCTCCGTGGTCGTCGGACTTTCGCAAGTTCCTGTGTAGTACTGCAGGGCAGATGGGAGGTTACTACGATGAGGGTCACGGGTCTCTAATGCAGAAAAAAGGAAAATGGTACATGTTTGATATCAATATCTTTTTCCCGTTTACTTGAAATTGATGAACTTTACCACGACACGCTTTCATTTTCTTCTTATTATTTTCATTATTGGTACTGATAAAAAAAATGAGATTGTTAATTAAGAGCTGGAACTAGGGAAATTCTTAATTTACAGGTGAATATAATGATGCACGCCATCATCATTATACAAAGTTGAGGCTCTTTGCAAAACTATTACTTGCTCTGATTAGACTCAGGCTCTATCAATTACTAAAGGTCTTGCCTTCGTGTCGGAACTTTTGTTCGCGATTTACCGTGCAAAATAAGTTGTTATATATGACAACAGTATTGAGAGTCGTGAGATAGCTTCTCAACCAATGGGATGCTCTCTAACAAATATACCTAATTTATATAAAAACAATATTGTTAAAAACATCATCTAACAGAACGATCACTCACGGGAACAGTCAGCAACGTATGCATGTGGAGTCCACAAACCAGACATACCGCAGACATAAAGCGTTGTAGGTTGGTGTAAAGAACTCGAACGTGGTATATCGAAGGACTCATCGCACGACACACTACAATAGCGGCTGAAAAGCCAAGTATCACACGACAAAGCCCCATGCTGGGGAGGGTGAAGTTCGGTGCATGGGAATGCTTGTAAAAAAAACGAGAAGTAGAAAAGGGTTTGATGAAGTCCCTCCTTATTCAAACGAATATTATCATCGATAAACATTGCTGATTTAAGTAAGTTTAGTTACTATGGTTCATCTCTCCGGTATTGCGTATTATTTTTTATTAGTTATTCAAAAAGACTATGACACTAAACTTTGTCAATAAAAGTAAATATATAAAGTAAAACAATGTTACAGTGATTTAAAGTGTAATGAAAGCATGTCATCTATAGCTCTTACATATTATTTCAGTTGTAAATAACTTGCACCTGAAATAATGTAAAATAATGCAAAAGGACCTATACCTTTATAGCATCAGTACTTACGTTCGATAATGACTGTGAATTTGCACTCCTTCTGTAATGCATTATTCAAGTTTGTAGCTTTGTAGACAATTTCATTTTCTCCCCAGGGTAACTTCTCCTGATTGGTGTCGTAGTTACACGTGATCAATACGTCATCCCCGGGGATATCCTGAACTACGGGCTCGTCCCACGTGACCAATGTCATCTGCTGACTAGTTGTTATGTTCTGACCAGGAGGACAGTACACAAAGGTAGGTTCTACCAAATCTGAAGTGAAAAAACAAGGATAAGGATCATGAAAAGTACGTATTGAGACTTTTAATTGATATAAGAAATACAAGGGTTTGATCGCAGTTTATAGTGTATAATTATGTATTATGTTTTTTCTGAATATTAAGTCAGTAATTTAATTAAGTGAACCTACACGCAACAAGCCTAGCTTTAGATACTAGGCTCACTTTTCTTTTATGTATTTGATAGTTTACAGAACACTCTTTCATGTCATTATATACTATGATTCACGATTAATTTTGCTTGGAATATGAAAAGAAGCAACCAATCAAATAGAGGTATAACTAACATCTAGCGTTTTACGTTGATGACCCTGTCATGCGTTCTGACCTCACACCCATAACACCTCAACTGCCAGTTTTAAGTAACAATTCTGTCGGAAAAGGGTGGTCGAAATATGGAGGTCACATTTCCATTTATAAAGTCAATGTTGTTGATGTTGAAATGTTACGTTGGCTACAGTGTGTCGATATTACATTCGCTTGCTATGAATGCCAAATATGTCTCGCAGAAAACTAAGATGTTGATGTCAAACTTGCAATTTTACTAGCTGTTCAACATCTTGTTAAAATATATTACAATTTGTTCAACCGTTATGAGCCTGTCCTTGAAGACCTTTACTCTTGCTGTTTGGACAATGGAACATTTCACGGTGACTTTACGAAATACTAACATAATCCGCTATAACTTGATTAACATCCAACTGACGAGTATATCTTCTGTTAAAGGGGTAATGTGAGTCCCTAATCACCTGTATGTCGACTGTTAAGCCCTACCCGTTCACTACTACGACACAATCGCAACAATAATAGCACCAATGTAGAGAACCGTGGAATATAAAACATTAAATCATTTTTTTAATTGACACAATGACAAAAGTGAATTTTGTGAGACAGTCTAGAGAAATGATGCGCCATGACTGTCTAGCAGTGGAGGATACATGCGCTATTGAAGAGGCCACCGTCATCACCATCTTTACCACCGTAAATACTCTCGACAACCCGACTATAATTCTACATTAAGGGCAAATGACGAGCTTGTTCATATCACAAAAGTTTGGGAAAAATCGGCTCGAGGGTAATTACAACACCCTATTGTATATGTCATGAAAGTGGTGTTCGGATTGCGAAAGGCATCAACATATTAATTCTTTGTTAAATTGATTTTTTGTTGAAAAATCGTTGCGATCTTGCTTTTGATACCTTCAATGGCGACGTCAAAGACACATGTAGCTTTATTCCCGGAGTCGTCGACAAAGGTGTATCTGCATGCAGTATTGGAGGTGAAATTATAAGGGGATTCTAAATCAGCCGGGTCAGTCACGACTTCTAGATGAGGGTCGACGGTGTCTTGAGCTGTCGGAAGGTCAAAGGTGACTTCAACGCCCCAGTATTGAGTGCGAACGGTGTGAACAACACCAGGACAGGATGTGATCACTGGAGGTGTTTTATCTGCAAGACGAAAATCGGTTTAAATGCCTGCTGTACATATTCTTCATCGATAATGTATTTTCGAGAAAATAATAGCAACAGTTTACCCGATTCTTTTACAGATAGGGAAAACAATATCACAGGTCCTTATTTGATTTCTATTTTAACATCCCTGACATACTGAGAATTGGTTTATTTATTTATTTACTTATTCATTTATTTATTTATTTGAGTTATTCATTCGTTCGTGCGTTTGTTAGTTATGTGTATTATATATGTATGAATGCATTTATTTATTTACGTGGTTCTTTCTCTATTCTTTTGAGGCTGAATTCAATTGGTACAATCTGTCGAATTTCGCACCATTATTGTTCCACAAAGTACTATGTAGAAAGATAATTCTTCAGTGTTCACCTTTACACGTCATCGCTCCAGCATCTATCTGTCGATCCCACTGACCGTCTATGAGGCATGTCACAGTCGTGTCATTACCGACCAAGCTCAGACCGCCAGTACAGTAACACGTACAGACAGTACCAACCGCTACCCTGGCATCCCGAGAACAAGAGTCTGGATACACAGCCAGCATGGAGGGTAATGCAACGGGAGGGCACCAGTTAGCTGTAAAATTTCCAAAGATAAATTTGTCATTGTCGATTTCGTGTAGTTATGTGACTTAACTACTTTACCATGATGCAATATTTAGATAAGTACAAAACTGCAATGAGCAGGTAAAAATTGTCTCAATGATGATCCTATACACAAGCATTTCCCATCTGATCACATAATATATAGCTCCACAATTTTGTCATACTTTTAATGGATGCTGAGGAGTTGGTGAAATGTTGTCCTCCAATGCTGTAATACTTCTGGAATTCCCACGTGACATAGTGTGTATTACCTTACCTTACAATGGTTATAACAATCGTTTGGACATAAACTAATCCAAACCATGCAAAAGTGTAGCAAAAATCAATAATAACTTTGGGAGTGGGTATATCTAATAAGAGTGACCTCTCCCAGTTTAAAAGGTTTATTTCATATTGGTTCTTGTACCATTATGCTGACCAAACTGGTCAATAAATTCGAGGTACGAACCTTGGCAGTGCGGTTCCATGTCCCACATCCAATACATATCGGTGCCGTTAAATTCACAAGATGCCGAACTTGAACCGTTCAAGTGATAACCGGGGATACAGGTCACGTGGCATGAAGAACCATAGACGGTGTCACATGATCCGTTCAGGGCGCCAAAAGCAGGTTGAACCAACGGTTTGCATTGTCGAACTACGGAGTAAGCAAGAAATCGAGTCCATCAGTCGAAGTACAGCCATTTAATAGTAGGGCCGACAATTTTCAATTTCCATGTCCCCAATATTCTTTCTATATAATAGGCCTACCTAAAAACAATTAAATACCGACATATATAGATGCACCATGGTCAGCGAGCATTTTTAATGTAACTAATTTTTCTTATCAATCAATCTTAATAATTTGGTCATAGATGATAAAGCGATACTTTGTTGTCCCAACCTTCTACGGTAACGATGAACGAACAATCTTCGATGTTACCACTTCGATCAGATGCTAGACATTTCACGGGATGTTGACCCAAGGGCATGCTGACATTCGATGGATGGTCACATGATACTGTTGGACCAATAACATCATTGTCTGTAGCAGCAACTGTCCACGAGACGAAGGCAGAAGTAGAACTGCGGCCAGGGTGCCTAACAAAATCGTTCGGACACTGTGTGAAGACTGGCGGCTCTACATCTGATTCATAAAAAAGGATATCATTGGTTATACTACAGAAGGGTCGTTTATAACCATTGTAGTCTTAACGAATTATAATATATATGAGGTAAGTTTGCATCTCGTTTATAAAGTATTCAAAGCTGTCATCCACTTCCATCCGCTTTCATCCGCTAGGCTTCCGATGAACATCCTTTTAACATCCCCGCTACATACTACCCACGTCCGTTATTTTCCGTTCTGTTTTCGCAAATTTTCGCAAATTTTGTCCATTTCTGGAGCGGATGGAAACGGATGGAGCCACCCCCGAAATTGTGCTCGTCCGCTGTGTCCTTTATGCATACGTTTTGTGTCAATCGGCCAGTGGGACCGGGCCATTAGACCCAAGGGCAGCCGCATTGCTGCTTGTGGTGTTGTGGTCGAGTGGATATGTCGCCGGACTGTCGATCACAAGGTCCGCGGTACGAGTCCCGCCGCTGCACTAATGTCCTTTGCCAAGACATTGATCTACATTTGCCACACTCCACCCAGGTGAAGTAAATGGGTACCTGGTAGGTATTTATTCCTTGAAATGCAGCACGCGTAACAGCTGCACTGCTAAAGCCAGGATAATTATGCTGCATTATTGTAGAGCGCTTAGAGACTTTTGACAAAGTGTTAGGCGCTATATAAGCACTGTAATTATTATTGCAAACGCAAGGCCATCATATGCCCGACGTATGGTCGCCGTGAAACTGCTCTACGGCATGGCTACGGCGTGTCTAAAAGCTGCGACGAACCTAGAACTGAAAAAAGTTATAACTCCGCGTTAAAATCCCACGGTGACCCGTACGGCCTGTAAGGATAGGGATATGCCCTAGTGTGACCCTTAGGCCACAAGTATCTCTCGATTTCGGGGGCGTAGGGCCGCCGTATCCTAACCGTAGAGCAAATGTGACCTAGGCATAACCGAGACGATCTAGGAGCAAATCATATTCGATTCTGTTGTACCCTCTGTATTGGTTATGCATAAACTTTGATTTTCCAAGTCCTCTCGGATAGGATTTAAAGCCGCTATAGAGGGTAGTAAGGGCTCAAGTCCCCTCCCCAAATGTCTTTAACCCCCCCCCCCCAAGTATATATATATATATATATACATATATTCTTCACGAATCGCTCCTACCCTACACGATATTCTGTGCTTCCTTAGTAGCAATTTAGTACATTCCATCAATTATTAATCAATCACCCACTCGATTGAACAGTTCATCAATAACTAAGTACCAACAGATATGACATTTATGGTTCTTACGTAACGCTACATGAAGATCCTGAATCGGAGCAGGTTGGTTCTATCCATGTCACCCTGGCTGTAGATGTAGTTGTGTATTGATTACCAAGAGAAGAAGGACACCCATGCAATGTTGGAGGAGTAGTATCTAAGGTGAAACAAAATTTGTCAAAATTGTCTATGGCACTCAGTATTGGCTCTCGTTAATAATACATTCATGTTCCAGTTTTTAAAACAATTAAAATACAGAAATAAGAATTTCTGTTTATTATTTAACGGCATGACTATGATATACCTGCTTAATCAGTTCTTTGGAAAAATGTGTTAAAAACCCTAAACATATATGATATACATAGATTTCAAATAGCATTAGTAATGTTTCGTACAATCCATAATATAACTCCTTGCAATGTTTCCGAAATGATCACCATAAATAGATCGGTCCATTATCACAATACTCGCTCAAGTAATACATTTCATTATCCCAAAGTTAATACACAGTTTTTATTTAACTAGTTAAGACACAGTGGTCCACGCGTGTGGAATAATCTCTCAGAGGAAATAAAGAGTTCAACAAATATAACTTCATTTAAAGCAAAATTGAAAAGGATATATGAATGATTATTCAAAACAAAAAAAAATCTTCATTAAATTTACAATTACCATTACCCCCCCCCCCCCCACCCTCCCTGTATGATTGCTGGTGTCTGTTGGTGTAGTGTGTTACTCATTAATCTGCATAATTTTGTATTTTGTTATTGCAATTGTTTATACCATGTATTTTTTCCCTTTACTGGGAACTACGCCATACAAGTTTTTATAAACTTTTTTGTAGTTTCCGTTTTTTCTCTTACTATGTATATTTGCCATTTTTGTATATATTATAACATTGTGTTTATGCTTGAGAAAAATTAATAAACTGAACTGAACTGAACTTAAATTTAAGCACAAGTATTTCTGAAAAGTTCGAACATTATTTTGTTATAGGGAACTTCGGTTTATCCCCTCTTCAGTACAGTTGCTTGATAAAATATCCGCATAATATAGCTTTATCTATTTTACTGTATGATCAAAAGATGCCAAAGATCATTCCCTTGTTCAATTATAGACATTAATAAATTAATGATTAAATCAACGAACGTTATTCATTGTGGTTATCATCATTTAACGTGTTGAAGCATGAACTCTCTGTGGTTTAAGCGCAAATATGATTTGTTGCCCAGTTCTCATTTCTTTGCAGAAAATGAAATTTAATTAACTCTAGGCTGACCATTAGTCGCTTTCTTTTTAATGGAGGCCCTTAAGGTTAGTTCCCAGACCTTGTTTGTATAATCAGGATCATAATCAGTTTATCAACCCCAGCGGGTTACATTGATTAACTTTGTTCCCCCCTCTCAGGCACAGATAACGTCAATTTTTTTGTTTAAATAATAGTGAGGGCTCTCTTGACCCATGTGTATGAAATGTTGGGGTTAAAGATAAACTTGAGTTCTGGTAATGCGATTGCATTGTGAAAGAAAAGGTGTGGAATGGATCAGAAAAGTTGATTATATAGCATGTAAGTAATGGTGTGTAATGCAAGGTTCTAGAGTCATCAAAATCATCATAAATTTGGCAGAGTCTTGGTAAAGTAACAATCACTTACACAGAAAGATGTATATGGGACAACACACATGGTGTCGGGGCTAATACTACCCTGATTTCCTTATCTTTCTATGCTCATCACTCAGCCAGTATACATTTTCTTCCAAAATTGTTTGGCACATGACATTTATTTGTGATCTTGAACATTCAGTGTAAGTTTCGTTAGATTCTGCGAGAATTCATTTTCTTTTTTTACCAGATCACTAGTATATCTTTAATTATGATTGCACGACCTGCATGAACAGCACTTTTAATACTGATGAGGCCACTAGGTTAATGAAACTAAATCATTATCATAGACATAAGTAATCACGTTTTTATTTATTCACGTATGTTTACCCAAATAAACACACACCAACATAGTTGTGTATTGATTATCAAGGGAAGAAGGACACCCATGCAATGTTGGAGGAGTAGTATCTAAGGTGAAACAAAATGTGTCAAAATTGTCTATGGCACTCAGTATTGGCTCTCGTTAATAATACATTCATGTTCCAGTTTTTAAAACAATCAAAATACAGAAATAAGAATTTCTGTCTATTATTTAACGGCATGAATATGATATACCTGCTTAATCAGTTCTTTGGAAAAATGTGTTAAAAACCCTAAACATATATGATATACATATATTTCAAATAGCATTAGTAATGTTTCGTACAATCCATAATATAACTCCTTGCAATGTTTCCCAAATGATCACCATAAATAGATCGGTCCATCATCACAATACTCGCTCAAGTAATAAATTTCATTATCCCAAAGTTAATACACAGTTTTTATTTAACTAGTTAAGACACAGTGGTCCACGCGTGTGGAATAATCTCTCAGAGGAAATAAAGAGTTCAACAAATATAACTTCATTTAAAGCAAAATTGAAAAGGATATATTAATGATTATTCAAAAAATAAAAAAATCTTCATTAAATTTACAATTACCATCCCCCCACCCTCCCTGTATGATTGCTGATGTCTGTTGGTGTAGTGTGTTACTGATTAATCTGCATAATTTTGTATTTTGTTATTGCAATTGTTTATACCATGTATTTTTTCCCTTTAGTGGGAACTACGCCATACAAGTTTTTATAAACTTTTTTGTAGTTTCCGTTTTTTCTCTTACTATGTATATTTGCCATTTTTGTATATAATATAATATTGTGTTTATGCTTGAGAAAATTTAATAAACTGAACTGAACTGAACTTAAATTTAAGCACGAGTATTTCTGAAAAGTTCGAACATTATTTTGTTATAGGGAACTTCGGTTTATTCCCTCTTCAGTACAGTTGCTTGATAAAATATCCGCATAATATAGCTTTATCTATTTTACTGTATGATCAAAAGATGCCAAAGATCATTACCTTGTTCAATTATAGACATTAATAAATTAATGATTAAATCAACGAACGTTATTCATTGTGGTTATCATCATTTAACATGTTGAAGCATGAACTCTCTGTGGTTTAAGCGCAAATATGATTTGTTGCCCAGTTCTCATTTCTTTGCAGAAAATGAAATTTAATTAACTCTAGGCTGACCATTAGTCGCGTTCATTTTAATGGAGGCCCTTAAGGTTAGTTCCCAGACCTTGTTTGTATAATCAGGATCATAATCAGTTTATCAACCCCAGCGGGTTACATTGATTAACTTTGTTCCCCCCTCTCAGGCACAGATAACGTCAATTTTTTTGTTTAAATAATAGTGAGGGCTCTCTTGACCCATGTGTATGAAATGTTGGGGTTAAAGATAAACTTGAGTTCTGGTAATGCGATTGCATTGTGAAAGAAAAGATGTGGAATGGATCAGAAAAGTTGATCATATAGCATGTAAGTAATGGTGTGTAATGCAAGGTTCTAGAGTCATCAAAATCATCATAAATTTGGCAGAGTCTTGGTAAAGTAACAATCACTTACACAGAAAGATGTATATGGGACAACACACATGGTGTCGGGGCTAGTACTACCCTGATTTCCTTATCTTTCTATGCTCATTACTCAGCCCGTATACATTTTCTTCCAAAATTGTTTGGCACATGACATTTATTTGTAATCTTGAACATTCAGTGTAAGTTTCGTTAGATTCTGCGAGAATTCATTTTCTTTTTTTACCAGAACTCAAGTTTATCTTCAATTATGATCGCACGACCTGCATGAATAGCACTTTTAATACTGATGAGGCCACTAGGTTAATGAAACTAAATCATTATCATAGACATAAGTAATCACGTTTTTATTTATTCACGTATGTTTACCCAAATAAACACACACCCACACCCGCTAAATGCGCAAACACACCCACGTACACGGGCTCGCGCACGCATTGCCATTCTTTTTTGACCAACTTTAACCGCTCAACTTAAAGTGAACAACTCACTCATGACAAGGCCAATTAATGTGACATACCTGGTGGTGGAGGTGGTGGTGGAGACCTTCTGCGTCGACGCACGGCATCTACATGGATATCACAGACAAGAAAAAGAAACATCCAATATGTAGAATTGTCTATGTAAACGTTTACCTTTTTACCGTATGTGGGTGTGTAATTGGTACTTTGGTGATTTTGTTACTACGTTTTGGTAATCAGGTGTCAACAGATAATTGTTAATAGCTGCTCACATCAGCAGACCCTGTAAGGAGAGTCCCAAATAAGCCAATTAAATTGGTTCGCTGCACATCAAATGATGTTATGTTTCACTAATCTATTCAACAACAAAAAGTACTTTTATTAACTCTTTACATGTAGCGTAAGAAATTCACGGAGTACAAAATGTAAGTATGTGGAGTAGTAACACTGGCATAAAGTAAGGTTGCATCAGATAGAATGCACAAAGTATCACCATGTATTCCACTAATTATTTAAGCCTTGGGGTTACGGTAAAATCAAAGAGTGGTGTTATCAGGCTCTTGGAACTAAAGGAACTTCTAAAAAATGTTTGTCCGAACATGCCGAAAGGTAAGATAAATATAGAGGGAAGGCTTGCAAGTCATCTTAATTTTTCGCTACCAATAATATCAAGCTTATAACATCTGTCAAAACATTTTCTTGTATTAAGTTCTTTTGGACTCATGCTAGAATATTTATTTATAATGCTATCGAGGCATACCATACTAAAAGAAACAGCATAATGTGTTGTGTAAACTTATAAAGAGTTCAAAATTTCTATTGTGATTTATAGGTTTCAACAGAAGTTCAAAGCTATTTTCAACAATATAATAACCCCAATTACGCAGTTTAATTGCTATACTTGTTAATATCTTCACATTTCGTTAACTTTAAATTATTCCCACTGTCCTACACACCCAAAAACGGAACTAAGTATGGTGAGTACAAATCGTAGCTCACTCATTCAGTCGAGAGAATATATCTAATAAATGCATTATTTTACACATTTGGTGAATACACCACCTTTCTCTTAGTGAAATTTTGCACACATGATATTTAAAACGAGTATGTGACCCGATTATTTTCTCGATGAGTCTTTTTACTCACTTAAAGTACATGTAAATTAATATTGGATGAGTATTCTCCGACTTTAGTGACCGAATGAGTAAAAATATTCACAAGTGTGTAGAGTGGCTTTTTGCTCCCTAATATGTCAGACTCTTTATTCGTTGGATGAGTAAAAAAAAAAAAAAAACCTCAGTCTCTTCGAAGCTTTACTCGTCTTAGGAGCTATCTTACTCTTTTCATGCGTGTAAATATTTCGCTGATGAATATTCGTACGCGTTCGTGATCGTACGTACGTACCCGATTGTCACGTTTTTAGCAGCCGACGAGCCACAGAATAAGTGTAAGTAGATTTGATTTTTCTTAATTTTGAATCAGTTAGTAGTAAGGGGATCCCTTGAATTTTATTCAGACTTTTTCTAAAACAAGTTAAGGCTACCGATTAGATATAGAATCTAGATCTAGTGCTGAAATTTTGAAGCTCTTCTTGTGCACGACCGAAGTGTATGGAGTGCATGGCGAAGGACTTCCATTTTTACAGTGACAAACATACAAACTTTCTTCAATTTTTCTTAGTGCGAAACACTAGAACTTCGTCGCACAGAATCCGTCGAAATCTCCGCAATCGGACGTTATTCGACTTATATTTGGTCATACATTTGTTGATTGGACCTCGGTCTTTATTACTACTCGTCGATTTTGTACTTATGCTTTTTAGTAGATCCCCCACTTTATTGATTGATTTATATGAGTGTATTCTCTGTTATAACTATTATCATGTACATTATGTTTTCTATATTGTATGTTTAGTTATAATAATTACCATTGTTCATTATGTTCAATTATGTTATTTTTGATAAAGTGAAACTTGAAACTTGAAACTTTTTAATCGTATTTCTCGACATGGAATGCATGGTTTTTATGCTACCGTGACCGGCACCACTGACGGCACCACTGCCGAGAGCTCCGGCGCGGTCGGGAAGGACCAGCGGCAGAAAAAGGGCCGTAAGAACGGCGATATAACCTGACTAACTGAGTAATTGAAGCATTACTCACTACTTGAATTGGAGCGATTTACTCACAACATTAGGTTAAATAACTAAATAATTTAAAATACTCATTTGCCATGTCACTATAATGTCAAATCAACAAAACTCATTCCTGTGCGTTATTAATCTCAATTTAATGAGTTAATGCATTCACTTAAGTGTGTCACTATAGTGTCAAAGTTCATTTGCCTATTTGAGTAAGATTACCCAAATATTTCTTTGTGTGAACATCAAATATGCATGGTGCATTACAGAGTAGTTCTTGTCAAGGGCGTAGTAGGGTTGGTTCAGATATGTGGGCGGGGAAGGGCCGGCATCATTAGGCATTTGTATTAAAAATTGGGTAACAATAAAATGAGCAAGGCAATCGATTAAAGGTATGTTATGAAAGGGGGTTTATCATTTACAATTTGTGTTCCCTTTTATCAACTCTGTTTCTATATTTCTCTTCGTTTCTTCGCCACTCGGTTGAAGGGGCCACCTGGGACCTCTTTGCCTCTTCTAGCTACGCCAGTGGATGTCGTTGTATCATCACCTGCTTGAAACGCTAGTAGCAGTATGCAGACCACAAATAAATCCCGGCTCATTCTTCTCCATACAAAGCACCCAGGGATGACAAGTGAAAGCCTGCTACTGAAAATCAACCAACCAACAACGCAATCATCATATAAAAGGTTAATTTTTGCTACAAACTAACAATTATTCATCTTTTAGTCATTTACGATGAACATAAGGGTTATTAATACGGAAGTACATTTTTTAGTTTTTCAATTAAATCATGATATGACCAAGGAAAGGTTAGGAAATATATATGAGCTAACACCTTTTCAGCAAAAATGCATAATATCTCAACATGATCATCAACAACATCAACATCAATAAAAGGGGAATGAAGAGAAATCATGCAAAAACTTCAAATATTGCGGCTGCCACTTCAAAGGGAAATTAACGAAAAATGGAACGTTCCTGAAACTTTTGTTCGGTCCGATGTCGGTTTTGTTAGTGTGTGTGGGGTCTAAACAGAACATAAGCTGTTGTTTTTATCAGTTATAGTTGACATGGTTGAAGTGGGTTACTAAAGGCTTGCTCACATATGAAGTGGTAAACTACCGCGGGTTTCTTTTTTAATTCAAATTTCCATTATACACACCCACACAATGTTGCTATCCACAACACAATATCATCAAGCCAAAATGATTCATAAGTCTTAAAATTGGTATTAGATTTTGGTGGGATATATTACATACATTATTCGTGTTATAACACAGATAAGAAAAAAAGGTCCATGATAAAAATGAAAAAAGGCGGATTTATAACAATTGTACACTTACTCAAATGTAGGCTTTATAATAATCAGTTCACTTGCTTCCAAATCAATCGTCTTCAAGCTTTGATACATGTATTACTTATAGTCTGAATTCTGTGATTACGCTTATTACGATCATGTAAAATGATATTCGTTTATAACAGCACTCGACACAAGAGTAAAAATCCGCCGGAGTTGGTTTCCCCCAAAGATAGTTCTTCATGAAATGTGTAAGACAGTTAATAATTAACTCAATAAGAAGGCAACCGTCTATCTCTGTGCACCTAGGGGTAATTAGACATTAATGACGTTATGAGCCAATTTCGATATTTGAGTTGATCATGTGATCTCTCCAACGCCTCTATATGCTCTGTCTGTCTGTCTCTTGGCAACGCTGCCCGCGACAACAAGAAATCTAGGATTTGATTTGATATTGATTTCCCAAGCTCATTGGGAATCATTACTTGTGCCGCTGAACGTTTGAGGCAAAGAACCAGTGGAATTCTCCTGACGCTTTCCTTTAAATTAAATAGTACCAACAATGTAAAGATGGCAAAACTTACCATTTTGATTTTGACCTGCATAATAGTTGCCTTATTTTTAGACAGCGCAGGTGAGTTTCTTTTTTAATATATCATTGTCATGATTGTTGGTGGATGAATTACATTGAATTAAAAATGTCGGTATCAAGCTTCAATCGTTTTCCGAAGAGGAGAAGTGGATTTTGTATATGGAATATAGATAATAACATGTGTAGCTAATTTTCATTTAAATATGTTATCATATAGATAAAGGTGTATATTATTGTGTACATAGTTAGCGTAAGAAATTCCAAAATTTTGAAAACGATTTCTTATTTCAAAGTAATTAAAAGTACAGATGTACCAGCCGGAGTCAAAATTATGAAACTCGATGACTAATTCGTGATTTTGTTTTCCTCGATGGATAGAATTTGATATCAATTGTGAATTAACATGAATTACGTTCAGACGAGGAGCAAAGCGGCGACTGACTAGAATGCTCCCCAGGGCGAGTGGAGAGTGTGCAGTGTAAAGTTTACAATCGTAAATGCATCTGTATGAAAACTCCAAGAGCTTAGTAGATTAGCTGATTAACTATTTGTATTATTATCTTATCATTATCATTTTTATTATTAGTATCATCATTAGTTTTAATGATTATAATAATATCATTATTTTAGTTGTTGTTGTGTTTGTTGTTGTTGTTGTTTTTATTCTTATTATAATCATTATCATTTGAATTATTATATTATATTTAACATTTTTAATGTTTTTCATGTAACGACAAACATTAAAATAAAATCAATTTATCTTTTTTCAAAAGATGCATGGTCGCGGAGAAGAAGACGCCGAAGTAGCCCAACACCAGTAGGTAGGTTTGAAACAAATTTTCCCTGATAATCTTAATTAAATGTGACAGAACGAGTTCAAGGTTGGTTTAATTCATTTATAATCTCGCAATTACTATCGCATATAGAGTGAAAGATGTACAAACAAAAAATGACAAGTGATCATTTGGGGTTTTAACTAAGTAAATGTGAACAAAGCAAGAGAGTCCTGAACATAATATTAAAGGCTAAGTCCACTCCAAAAATTAGTGCTTTTAATAGATGCACACAGAGTAACGGAGCACACAAATTGAGTAAAATCGGATAACTAATAAGGAAGTTGTGAATTTGTTTAAAGTATGAAAACTATGGAACTTAGAAAATTACTACAAAAATTGCCAATTTGGTTATCAGTTTGCGACGTCATTGCCTCACTATTTATATATTTTTATCACATTAATTTCCATTTTCATCCCTAAAAACTTGATTTCCCCATGCCTTTGCCCATGTTATATGACTTGTATCATATTGCGTGCATGACATTTTTCAAAATCTTTTATGAACTTTGAACAATTGATACTGTTTTCTAAATATTGTATATTCATAATCATTGATTTTTATGTAAACAGTTTATCAAAATTCACATTTTTCATAATTTAAATGAAAAGAATTACTCTATATTAGTGCATCCACACAAAAACATAATATTATCAGTATAAACTTGGATGCTGGTGTAAGAAAATGTGATGTTTAGGGGGGAAATTGGAAAGTTATATTATACCATCGCTAGCAGCCGCCGACGCCCCTTCGGGACAGCGATCAATCGAGGAGCTGATTTCAGTAGGACGCAAAGCAGCGGAAGCAGTGATTGTAAACACATCGCACCATGACAACCAGACGCGAGCTGTTGCGCAACCCAAGATTACGCAGTACTTGGCTGAAGATCGCGATGCATATCGCACACGTCACAGCGACAGTCTAATGTCAACACCCCGACTCCAGCACAGGTGTGACGGCGTTTAGTGTGACTGGCGGATCGTGTTCGCGGAACAAAATCCGCCGGCAGATATTGTTCCCGTCACAAAATCTGCCGGCAGATATTGTAACCCACCACGCAGAGTGGCTGGCAGATAGTGTTCCGTTTTGCAGCTATCGTTCCATTCTGAAGGTATCGTTTTTATGAGTGGTAGCCTACGGTCTCCGCTTGCTGCATGCATGCATGCTGGCTAGGCTGCGTGCGATTGCAATTGCAATTGCATGTGTACCGTAGTACTATACTGTATACCACCATGGATGCTGAGTGCGAGTACGAGTTCGAGCAAGAGGCCGCTCTTATTAAGAGTTTTCTCTTAAAAGAGGAATTAAGCCACCTAAGCGTAAAAAAGAAGAAAGCGATAAGGCGAAAAGCAATTAAGTATATTAATCGGCCTGTGATCTAACACCAACAATGTTTCAATGTTGGTGTGTTTTCCTTCTGCACTATTTTATTTTTGTCACTTTGTGGGAAGTAAAAGAAGGTGTTAAGCATTTTTACAATGATTGCCATACTAGGGCAAGGAAAGTTGAAGTGATTAATCATGTCCTGTATAATGTGTAATTTAATTTTTATGGCTCTAAGTCCTCTCTCTTTGAAATTCAAAGGAACGGATTGGATTTGTTGAGTGCAAGGTTTAAAAAGAATGTAATAGATTTCCATCACCTCAGCCATTTTTTTGAATAAAATCCATTATGTAATTATAAGCGTATGCAGAGTACCCAACCACGGGGTGAACAACTTGTATTTAATGGCTTAGGCAGTTTTTGTAAGATTCAAAAGATTAAGATTGTAAAGACATTGTTGGGAAATAAAAAGATTTTATTGCAAAGAGTCTCGTACGATTCTGTTAGTGTTTTCTTTGCTTTTTATGGATGGAGTGAGGGCCAAACAAAGTGCCTATCTTAAAGCAACCTATTTCTCCATTGTTGTGTAAAATTGCTTGGAGGACCCCTTCGACCATTGATCGAGTAGTATTAATAACCTTCCACAACAGGCATGTGTTTAAGTGTGTTTGCACCCGTTTGTTGTGGACTTGTGTAGTGAAAGAATGTGTGACTTCAAGTTTTAGTTAAGAGGTGTTGTACGGGAAATTAAGCACCAACACTAGGTTTAACACCGTACTTCAAATCAGTTTATTTAAAGGTAATATCTTAGTTAAGGGAAAGGAATATATCATCTCTAGTTATACTTATTCCATTCAAGCACTATTTATTTTCATTGTATTTATCACCAGGATCTTCATTGTAACAGTATATTCCAGACAATGATGATATTTTTTATCACTATTTCAAAAAGTCAATCTATATATGAATAAAAAATATCTCTGGATATAAAAACAAGCGTTCTATGACGAAGTTTTAAAAAAAATTCCAGATCACTCGCTTGCTCACAAAGTATGTTCTCGATTATTATCATAATCCAAGTTCCTTTCTGATAAAGATGGTAATCCATTGTGATAGAAAGGCGACCAACATGTATATTACACTTTGTATCTTATGAAGGAAAGTAAACAATAATCCTCCTCCATAATCGCCAATTTGTACACCCCTCCTTGACAATAGAATTATGCTGGATGAAAAAGAAGAAAAAACATTTCTGTGAAAAAAACTTCATTATTTTGGCTTGCTCGCTCGCTCGCAAATCTTTTTCTCTTTCTGTATCAGAATTGCTATATATTCACTATTTGTGCTGATAGAAAGCGAGGGCAGGTGTACCAGAAATTCAAGGTTTATTTTCCCAAAACGCTACACCGTTAGTTTTAATGAAAGGACGATGACTGTGAGGGAATTTGCGCTATAATTATTTTGAAATAAAAATTCCAATGATTCCAAAAATTCGCTATCCACATCAGCTCGCCCGTGTCCTACACTGTCTTTACAGTATTGAACAATAACTATACTGATGAAACCCATTACAATTAAGAAAATAGTTTATGATATTTAAAATCTGTTTTTTCTATCATGTAGAGTGACCTTAAAGTTCACTCCCCCCCCCCCCCAAAAAAAAAAAAATGAAGGGAGGATATGGGATGATGCAAAGAGCCTCGATCACCCCCCCCCCCCCCCCCCGGCCCCACAATTCAAGTTTCGTAATCAGTACAACCGAATAAAAAAAAATGTTATAAATCTGTAAGGGATGCACAGTAATGGAAAATTTTAAATTGATAAAGAAATACAATATAATCCTTTTCGTCTATTGGATGCGGACAACTTCTAAAGGTGGCAAAATAACCTGAATTATACTCTGTAAGGATTCGAGAATAGTTTGAAAATAGGGGTAAAACAAATTTAAGTTTATTAGGTCTATATTGTTTTATTAGCTTATAAATCTATTTTTAAAGAAATGATCGAAGCCGTTGATAATTTCTATTTCTTGCAATTTATCATATAAAATCAAAGGAATCTGTTTGGTTTTTTTGTTTTTTTTTTGGGGGGGGGGGCTTACCAATGTTTAAAACGCTACTATGGGAGTCAGGTTGTTTTATTCTAAAAAGTTTTCTTGGCTAACAAATGCAGTAATACAAAAGTTTGAAAGATTCCAAACAAACACGTCAATTTGCTCTGACCAATCATGACCCTTCCCATATCTGCCTTCATTTTAGTTATAAATGAAAAGAAAGAAAATGAAAAAGCACAGAGACTGGATCACAGGAAAAATGTTTAATGAAATGAAATAAATACGTAATTAAATTATGATTTATTTCTGTTAAAACAGCAGTTGGGGAGGAGGTCTTATGTATAGGCCTCTAGAGGCCATTAGACCCACTCGGGCATAAATAAAACAAAAATGCCAAAATGTCAATTATGCTGGTTTTAACATAAAATTAGAACGATGGACAAGAAGAAAGAGAGACAACAAGGCTTTGTCGCCTGTGGGCGTCAATGCAATAAAGGGGGGATGCTTTTCGGAATAGCCTACAGATTCGATGTCCAATACGAACAAATCAGACAATTTAAGTCTAGCAATCCGCCATGTTATTCACGATAGAATTATCAGACCATGTCCTGTAGCCACTAGCGTACCTATGGGGGGAAGGGGCCGGATTGCCCCTCCCCCCCGACGAAAAAGAAAGAGAAAGAAAAGAAGAAAAGAGAAAAGGGAAAAGAAAGGAAGGAAAAAGAAAAAGAAAGAAAAGAAGAAAAGAGAAAAGGGAAACGAAAGGAAAGAAAAAGAAAAAGAAAGAAAAGAAGAAAAAAGGGAAAGAAAGGAAAGAAAAAGAGAAAGAAAAAAGGAGAGAGAGAGAGAGAGAGAAAAAAAATGAAAGAAGTAGGGAAGGAAAGAGGAAAAGAGTGACGCATTTGCCGACAGAAATTTTGAAGGGCTTCATAAGCCCAGTTCCTGTCACTGTTGAGGGAAAAATCAGTTCGTAATGCCTCGCGCTCGCATGATTATTTTTTATCACTGATATGTGGATTCAGATACAAAAAGGGGGCTAATTACTTTTTTGTATTTGTTTTCAGGTCGATCACGATGTAGAAACAAATTAGTTGCATGTTTCAATATTATAGGGGGTAATGATTACTTCAAAAGGTTTTTTAATTTGATAAGAGCCTAATTAAACCATGGAATAATTAACATTTAGGATAGGGAAGGAGGGTGGTAGATGCTATGCATTTGTTAATCGGCAAATTTGGATGACGTCGCACCCTTAAAAGTTGGCAGCAAATTTGGGTGTCACACCCCTAACCCTAACCCCCCCCCCCCCCCCCTCCCAATAAAACAATCTTTTTCGAATTATGAAGACTTTTCAAATCAACAAAACATAAGTAAGGTACGGGTATGCATGAAATCGCGCGATCGCAAACATCAAAATACCGTGGGAGGGGGGAAAACTCTCCCCCCCCCCCCAAAACCCCCCCCCCCCCCCCCCCCTGACGCGGTATGCCAGGTTCGCCACTGCCTGTAGCTATATAGGAACAAAATCCGCCAATGCACATTATCCGCCGTGTTCACTAACGGCAGATTTGGTTGTTTTTGTTTTCATAGGTTTGTATTCGTTTCTCTCAAAGAAAAATTGTACATTTATAACATTGGATACAAAATAACAAAATAATTTAACATAGGTTTTTATAAATTGCCAATGATCTTTTACATTTACATACAAAAGTTACACCTCTTCATTTTCCTTTAGAGACAAACAAAATTATATATATATATAAAAAGAGAAAAGCTACAAAACACCTACTACCCCCCCCCCCCCCCCGCCCCACACAACATTTAAACATATAACAAGTACAACAGTATACAAAACACACACCAAAAACAAAAAAAAAAAAAAAAAAAAAAAAAAAAAAAAAAAAAAAAAAAAGAGAGAAGAGAGGAGGGCCAGGAAGTTGTATATTGAGAAGAAAAAAAAAGAAAAAAAAAATGAAAACATTTATTCTAAACTTTCCAAAGCTTCCCATTTCCTTAAATGAATTGAAAGTGTGTCTCTTTCCATTGAAAGTTTTTTCTCTTCATTTCTATTTTCCAACAATCTATATTCTATTTCTTTTGCTTTTGGAGGGCTTCCCTTCTCTCTACTATGGAAAATCATATATTTAATCAAAATCAAAATGTGGTTCAATAATTGCTCTGTTTTAATAGTAGTGTCATCTATTCCTATATGAATTTGTTTCCAGGATAATTTCTTCAGAATTGGTAAATTAAATCTATCTCCACATTTCCCCCAGACTTCCTTTATTGTATTACATTCAAAGAATACATGTTGATAAGTTTCTTCAAAATTTTTGCAAAATGAGCACAAACCATTTTCATGGAACCTGAATCTATGTAAATGATGATTTGTATATAAAATATTATGCAATAGTTTGAACTGAAATTCTCGCAGTTTACTACTTAAGGTACACATCCTTGGTTGAACATATATCTTTTCTACTTCTTTTCTTGGAATATTGTAAAGTGTCATTAAATTGCCGCCTGCAGAGTTTGTTTCTACATTCTTTTTAATTTGACTCTTGTATACCATTTTTGCAGTTAAATCTTCAAATGTAAACACTTTCTTTGAAAAAATAAATTCTAAACTAAAGCCAGTGTGAATTGACTTTCTTAAAGGTTGAACATTTTGTTTCCATTCATAAGGGGCTACTTTATAAATTTTGTTTACTTTATCAATTTCCACTCTGCTCAAACCTAACATTATAAAATGAGCTTCAGGATTCAATTCTCCATTTTCTTCACAAATGTGATGAAGTCGATATATATTTTTAAAAACAAAGTTTCCTCAAATAAGGTTTGACCTTCTAGTTGAATAAAATTATTATTATACAATATTTCATTCCCTTTGTATCTCTCTTCTGTTTTAACATATTCTTTCATATCTATCCATGCTTTCAGAAGATTCTGATAAAAGGAAGGTAACATAAGTTTCACTGTATCTCTCCAATAATTGCAATAAAATATTAAATTACCTCCTATCGGTCTCATTAAATATTTAAAATATTGTTTCCATTTGATATCATGAGTTCCTGTTACAAGCCTTTTTATCCACATTATTCTTTGTGCTTTTACAAACAACCTAAAATTCATCATTTTGAGCCCACCCTGCTGATAGTCTAACATCATTGTATTTCTTTTAATTTTATCTTTACCTCTCCACAAGAAATCAAAACATATTACTTCCATTTCTTTGTATACCCACTCTGGAACTGGCATTAGTGATGTTACATATGTCAATTTAGAGTATCCATATACTTTCATCAATTGAATTTTACCCATTAAAGTTAGGTCACGCTGTTTCCACCACGTCAGTAGTTTTTTAATTTTGCTCCATATTTCCTTATAATTCATTTTTTCCTTGGTATCTACATGAACTGAAAAATAAACACCTAATATTTTAACAGCATCTACGAGTTTCCCAAACGGAAATGTATTATTAGATACCTGTGGGCCCAGGGGCAGAATATATGTCTTATCCTTGTTTAACTTTAATCCTGATATTTTATAAAAACCTTCTAAAACGTGTTCTATTTCCTTAACTGAACTCATATCTTTGATGAAGAGTGTTATATCATCAGCATACAATACTTGCTTTATTTCTGTATTTCCAAAACAAATTCCTTTTATCAATTGATTATTTCTAATCATATGAGCTAAAATTTCAATGCATAAAATGAACAAGTATGGAGATAATGGGTCTCCTTGTCTAATTCCTCTTTCAACCTTAAAATAACCTGTTGATGCGTTTCCATTTATAACACAACTTTCAGTATTAGTATAAAGTATATTCACCCATTTACAAAACAATGGTCCAAACCCAAATGAATTTAAAACTTTGTATAGAAAAAAATGAGAAACGGAGTCGAATGCCTTTTCAAAATCTAAGGCCATCAAAAAAGCATTTTCCTTATAAAAAGAAGTATGAAAAATCATGTCATCTATTATTCTTATGGCTTCTCCAATGTTTCTATTCTTAACATAGCCAAGTTGATCAGAAGATACAATATCAGGTAAAATTTCTTGCAATCTCTTTGAAAGTATCTTTGTTAACATTTTATAATCCACATTTAAAAGAGAAATCGGTCTGTAATTCTTAATAAAGTCTGAATCTTTGTCTTTTTTATGTATCAAGGTGATAACTGCTTGTCTCTGAGAGGCTGATAGTTCTCCATGTTTAAAGGCTTCATTAAAAGATGCAAGGACTAGATCTCCAATTACCGGCCAAAATTTAAGATAAAACTCTACACTTAAGCCATCATTTCCTGGTGATTTATTTAATTTCATATTTTTTAATATTTCTATACATTCCCTTTCTACTATCTTTTCTTCACCTAAACCGCTTAGGGTCTCGTTCAATTTTGGCAGGTTACTAGGGAAAAAATCTAAACCTCCATCTAGTACAACTTCTATTTTTGTATACAACTGACTGTAAAACTGTTTTATTCCCTCGACAATTTCTTTTTCCTTAGTAACAATCTTTCCGTTTACGTTTAATTTCTGTATTACACTTTTCTTTCTATTTGCTTCCATGAGCTGTTTAAAGAATGCTGTATTCTTCTCTCCACATTCATACCATGAGGCCCTTGATCGTATTTTCAAACCTTCATTAATATAGTCATAAAAAACTCTTAGTTGTTGTTTCTTAATTTTCAATTGTTCAAGGATATCTTTATAACGTACATTATTGATTGATAGTAAATTCTCTTCCAAGTCTTCAATTTCTTTTTCTAGCTTTTCTATTTTTTCCTTCCTTTCCCTTGCCTTTTTCTTTGAAAATTTAGTTGTAAACCTGCGTATTTCCATTTTGATATAGTCCCATAATACTCTCTTGTCTTTTATCTCAGATAACATTTTGTTCTTTAAAGTCTGTATTTCTTCCTTCATCTTTAAAACATAGTCTCTATCATTTACCAAGCTATTATTAAACTTCCAATAACCTCTTTTACCCTGAATTTTTCCAGACGTTCTATCATGCAGAACCAAATTAACAGCTGAATGGTCAGGTGCTAAGGAGGGAATAATGTCACATTTAGATGTTATCTGTTCTAAATTCTCTGATATAATGAAATAATCCAAACGGCTTTGCATAAATGGATTCCCTTGTCTATAAGTATATTGTTTTTTATCTTTATTTTTATTTCTCCATACATCTCTTAATTTAAATTCATCCATGAATTCTTCTAATTTGCTACTGAATTTTGATTGCTTCTTTGAAACTTGTCCAAAATAATCTAAGTTCTTGTCTCTAATAACATTAAAATCACCTCCAAGAACTACTGGGTTCCCTTCTAAATTTTTTCTATACAACAACTCACTTAAATCCATTAAACATTTTATTTGCTCCCCTTCGTTATTTCCAGTAGGAAAATAAACATTTCCTAGCAACATCTTCTGACCTTGTATATTACATCTAATCAATACATATCTTCCATTTATGTCTGCACAAGTGTCACTAATTTCAATGTCTAACTTACTATTTATTAATACCAAAACTCCTTTACTGTGGCTTGTACCATGACTAAAGATACATTTCCCGCCCCACTCCAATTGCCATTTCTTTTCGATATCAGGTGTACTATATGTTTCTTGTAAGTATATTATATCTATAGACTTTGACCTAAACCAATTAAACATTTTTTCTCGTTTGCTTCTATCTCTAATTCCCCTCACGTTTAGTGTGAGATAATTACATGAAAACAAGTTTCCTTTATTATCCATCTTTTTTCTTTTGAAATAAACCCATATCTATATATGAGCTGGGACCCTCTATAAATTCCGACCTTGCAGATAAAGGGATCAACTTTTGGCAAATTAATATTTTTAATGAAACAACCTCACGACCCTCTCCCCTACCAGAAAGGAAACTAAGAAAGAAAAAGGATATGTATAAATACATGAGACTACTACAAATATTCGAGAACCTACATTTGAAAAACAAAAAAAGAAAAGGAAAGAAAAAGAAAAGAACACAAGGAAACATAAGCTGACAACATGAAACAGACAAATAACAGAGTTCGCGTGGCGAATCATACATGATGACTAACCAGACTGCCTTTGCAAACGTTGCATGGCAGTCCCCTCCCCCCTCTCCACTCTCCCCTAATTCAGCTTTCATACTTATTTGTCATGCAGCCTGCAATTAAAAATTATGCACTGTCTGACCTTGTTTCTACATTTCCCTGTTCAAAAAAACAAATATCTTCCTGCAGATCTACTACATCATGGTCTTTTTCCATGTAAAGATAAATCAAAATAAAGGATAAACCACCCTCTATGCTATCTCCATCTCAATTCAACACTGTTCTTTCCTGCCTAGTATCCAACTTGCAATTGCTTTCTTAATCTCAATTAAAAACTTTTCTATCCTGCCTTCATTGTATAACGCTTACAATTCAAGACTATGCCATATCTCACCCTTCTTTCTACATTCAACAGTTCACAAAACAAATACCTATTACAGATCGACTGCATTGTAACTCATTAACATTTGGATTTAGGCAGTGTTCCGAAACTGCTGTAAGTAAAATTGCATCGAGAAACTGCTTTTCTTTTAACATTTGCAACAACACAGCAAAAAAAACAAAAAAAAACAACAACAACAACCTTCCAAGTTGCTACTACAGTGTAAATACATTTCCTCTGTGCTATCTCCATCTCAATTCAACACTATTCTCTCTTGCCTTCATGTAGGGGTACAACAAAAGAAGGGTTAAAACCCCCATGTATAAATAATCATATGTCCAACCTAGCATTTTCCCTCATTATTATGCCTTTTTATCTACTAACCAAAGTACATATTCCATCTTTCTTTTTGTCAATCTTCTGTCATTAACACTTGGATTAAGACTGTACTCTGAAACTAACCTAAACAATTTTGCATGAAGGAATCCCTTCTCTTTCATATTTGTAATAACATATAAAGAATTAATACTCTCTACCTTTCTTTTTCTGTACAATAAACTTCTCCACTCCCAACTTTACAGAAGGAAATAGTTTACATATAATATTTCTTCAAAATAGCTCTTCTATTACATTTCCTCTGTGCTATCTCATTCTCAATTAAAAACATTTCTATCCTGCCTTCATTGTATAACGCTTGCAATTCAAGACTATACCATATCTCACCCTTCTTTCTACACACAGCAGTTCACAAAACAAATACCTACATATCGACTGTATTGTAACTCACTAACATTTGGATTTAGGCAGTGTTCTGAAACTGCTGTAAGTAAAATTGCATCGAGAAACTGCTTTTCTTTTACCATTTGCAACAACACAGCACAAAAAAAAAAAAAAAACAGCACAAAAAAAAAAAACCTTCCAAGTTACTACTACAGTGTAAATGTATTTCCTCTGTGCTATCTCCATCTCAATTCAACACTATTCTCTCTTGCCTTCATTGTACATACAGCTTGCCATTTCAAACTACCGTATGCCATATCTCACCTCCTTGTGCATTCCAGTTAATAAAACCAATGACTTCCTGCATATCAACTGCGATTACATCGCGCCATGACCGTCATGTACAATGTAGGGGTACAACAAAAGAAGGGTTAAAAACCCCATGTATAAATAATCATATGTCCAACCCTGCATCTTCCCCCCATTATTATGCCTTTTTATCTACTAACCAAGGTACATGTTCCATCTTCCTTTCTGTCAATCTTCTGTCATTAACACTTGGATTAAGACTGTACTCTGAAACTAACCTAAACCTTTTTGCATGAAGGAATCCCTTCTCTGTCATATTTGTAATAACATATAAAGAATTAATACTCTCTACCTTTCTTTTTCTGTACAAGAAACTTCTCCACTCTCAACTTTACAGAAGGAAATAGTTTACATATAATATTTCTTCAAAATAGCTCTTCTATTACATTTCCTCTGTGCTATCTCACTCTCAATTCAAAACTTTTCTATCCTGCCTTCATTGTATAACGCTTGCAATTCAAGACTATGCCATGTCTCACCCTTCTTTCCACATACAGCAGTTCACAAAACAAATACCTATTACATATCGACTGTATTGTAACTCACTAACATTTGGATTTAGGCAGTGTTCTGAAACTGCTGTAAGTAAAATTGCATCGAGAAACTGCTTTTCTTTTAACATTTGCAACAACACAGCACACACACAAATCTGCTAGGCAGATTTTGTTCCGAGAACACGATCCGCCAAGGTAACAAGATCTGCCGTCACACCGGCACACGTCAACACCATTCATCAATCAGCTGATAGCCTGGCAATGAGCGATTCTCGCGCACACAATGACACGTCAAGCGAGGAATCACAATTATTGAGCGATGAAGAAGGAGTGGACGATATGTCAGAAATATCAGTCGAATCACCAGAGCTATTGAAACATCCTCTGAAAGGAAAGAAAAAGACATCGAAAAGAATGCCAAAGAAAAAATAGAGCAGATTTACGATTAGTATCGTGTGTAGTAATTTTGTTAATCTCTTATTTTCTATGATGGTCAATTTTCATGTTATTAGTTTAAATGTACGAGGCTTGAGAAATAAGGATAAAAAAACCCAGATATTTCGATGGTTTAGACATCAGAAATCAGACATTCTCTTCCTTCAAGAAACATACTGGTCTACAGATATTGACACAATTGTAAGAAGTGAATGGCATGGTCCATGTTTTTTTGCCCACGGAGCCAATCACTCACGAGGAGTCTAAATATTTGTCAATGATAAATTAAATGTACAAACTATTGCAGTAAAATGTATGCTAAATGGTCAACTTTTGATGCTACAAGCCAAAGTTCATGATATGGATTTATTGCTAATAAATGTGTATGCGTCCACTCAAAAGCAACATAGGGAAGGCTTCTTTCGAAAGTTAAATTCTGAAATGAATAAACATTATTACAATGACCGTGAATGTCTGGAGAGTAATGCATTTAGATATGAAGCAATACACATGGAGAAACATATCTCTCAAGAGGGCTTCGAGATTGGATATTTGGCTTGTATCTAAACAAATGAAGATAAAAACATTATGTACTGATATCCGACCTGCCATTAGAACTGATCACAATGCCATAACACTTAAATTTTGTATCAAACAAAATGAAAGAGGACCAGGGTATTGGAAAATGAATACCGACATCTTAGATGATGTAAATTACAAAATGAAAGTTTCCGAAATTATATATTCCTTTTGTGAAGGTGATTACCCATCCTCACAAAAAGGTGGGAAATGTTCAAGATTAGAATTCGTGAATTTTCACAACAATTCTGTAGAACAAAAGCACTCGATAGGAAAAATGATAAATTTTCATTAGACAAGAAATTGTGTGAACTTGAAAAACAAATTGATGTCAGTATATACCTGATAAAGAAGTAGAAAAAGAGTACACCGACACAAAGGAGAGGTTAGAGAATATGTATAGACATGAATCCAGAGGAGCTGGAATCAGAGTTCGTATTAGGTGGATGGAAGAAGGAGAGAGAAGTACGAAGTATGTTTTGGGTTTAGAAAAGAGTAATGCAAAGAAAAACGAAATTTCACAATTAAAACGTGGAAATGATAGTCGAATCGTTAGCAAAAACGAAGATATTATGGAAGAGGTTGTTAAGTACTATTCAAATTTGTATAAAAAAGAAAAACATGATACCAAGAATATGAGCAATTATATTGGTTTTCAAAATATTAATCAATTAACGAAAACAAAGAATTGTGTGATGGATTAATTACTGAAGAGGAATGTTAACGTGCAGTATAAATTTGCAATGCAGAAAAATAAGACACCGGGAATATCTATTGAATTGTATCAGGTGTTTTGGCCACAGGTAAAAACATTGGTGGTCGAAGCGTTGAATGAATGTTATGTAACAGGAATGATGTCGGACACACAACAGAAAGGTCTCATTACATTGTTGTTTATACCCCCTTCACATACACGGATTGATTTGTCCGCAAATAGCTCGTAAATAGCTCGTAACAATCCGTAACCATCTGTAAACCGCACGCAACGACTCGTACCCATCCGTAAACTGCTGGCAAGAATCCGTAAATGACTCGTTACAGATTTTTGTAACGATTCGTTACGGTTAGTTTACGATTTGTTTACGGATTGATACGGGTTATTACGAGCATTTTACGTGTAGATACGAGTACTTTACGAATAGATACGTTTATTTTACGTATGCTTACGATCTGTTTACGATTTGGGGAAAGGTATAAAAGCTTCAAATTCGAACACTTCCTTTTCAGATGTTATTTTTTGGCTGAAAATCGTAAGGACTCGTAAATACTCGTAACTTACTCGCAACTATTCGTAACAACACGTAAACAGGTCGTAACTAACACGTTAATTGCTCATAGTTATCCGTGACAACTCGTAACAAATCGTGGACTGTTGCCATTAATACATCGTAATAACTCGTAATAATCCGTAATAAACCGCAAACAGCTCGTAATAACTCTTAAAACGGTCGTAAAAGTGGCCAAATCGTAAGGATTCGTGAAAGATCCGTGAATTTGTGCGATCCGTAAGGACTCGTAAGAAAAATCCGTGTATGTGAAGGGTGTATTAAGAAAGGTGATTCTCACGATTTAAAAGACTGGAGACCAATCACTTTGCTTAATTATGACTATAAAATAATTGCAGCGGTTTTAGCTGCAAGGGTACAGAAAGTCATTGGAGAGATTGTACATGGAAATCAGACAGGTTATATAAAAGGTCGTCTGGCAGCCAGTAATGTAAGGTTGACAAAAGACATCATTGAATATTTTACTAAAAAATGGTCAAACTGGAGCAATTAAGCTAGTAGATTTTTCTAAAGCATTCGATGTCTTAGATATACAATTTCTTAACTCATGTCTAGAAAAGTTTAACTTTGGCGAGTCATTTTGCAAATGGATCTCTGTCCCATATAAAAATATTTCAAGTTCGGTATTGGTTAATGGTTGGATTTCCAAAAGTTTTTATGTTGAAAGAGGCATACGACAAGGATGTCCATTGTCAGCTCTGCTGTTTATCTTAGCTGCCGAGCTCATGGCAAACAAAGTGAGAAAAAATAATAATATTAAACCAATAGAAATGGTCGGGTATGACCTTAAACTAAAGTTGTTGCAATATACCGACGATACATTATTTTTTGTTCCGGATGAAACTTCATTAAAGGGAATTTTACATGAACTAAATCAGTTTGGCGAAGTAGCAGGTCCAAGAATAAATAAAGAAAAGACAGCAATTATACGGTTAGGAGACGCCAGGCGCGTACGCAGGGGGGGGGGGGGGTTACGGGGTTAACCCCCCCCCCCCCCCCCCCCCCCCCAGGCACGTAGCCAGAGTTTGATGTTTGGGGGGGGGGGCACATACATGTAATCGATCGAGGTCAAAAAAAGGGGTCTAAAAAAATGCAACCGATCCTGGAAATTTAGGGGGGCACGTGCCCCCCGTGCCCCCCCCCCCCCCGTGGCTACGTGCCTGCCCGCCCCCCCCCCCATCAGTTTTATTTTTTTATGTGTGTATTTTGGAGCAATGTATGCCCAAAATGTAATATTAAAGAGGATATGAATCACGTATTTATAGAATGCAAACTAATTGAGCATTTCATTAAACATCTGAAAGAAGTAATAAGAGATATATACAAAGTAAGGATACTGACGTTCAGTATCCAACACCTGCTCAAAATAGATTGTGAAAGTCATTGTAGTTTATTCTTTACAATAGCATTTTGGACCATTTATAAATTGATTGTTAAACGAAATATAACTTGGATAGACAAGAGAAAAGTTGTTTTAAACAAAATAGGTGTTATTTGAGGAAAAAAAAGAGAAGAAAAAAAGAGAGGGAAACAAAACTACAAGTATAATTTTTATGTTAATTATGATTCAATTGCTTTGCAAAGCAAAACTTAATTTCAATTCTTTGTTATGACAATAATAATGTTTTTGTGATCATGTAAATTTGATTTGTAGTATTGTATCTTTGAATGTAACCATGTAAATATAATCAATAAATCCTCTGATGAGGCAAAGAGAAAGAAACAAAATTATCAATATAAAGAAAACAGTTAGTTGATAGTGAGGCAAGACGTCACAGGCTCATGAATGAGTTGCCAATTTGTCTTGAGATTTTCAAAGTTTTTCATGTCATTAAAAATACATAATTTTTTGTATTAGTTAATTGTTTTTTCTGCTTCTATTGAAAGTAAGTTATTTTAGAGTGGACTTGCCCTTTAAGCAATTTATTTATTTGTGTGTTCGTATGTATGTTTGTTTGTTTGGTTTTAAGTATGTTTGTTTGTTTTGTTTGTTCGTTGTTATTTTTTCTGAAAACAAGTGATTCGTGTTGCGGTAACGTAAGTAATTTTTACCAATCCTGGAATATTTTTCTTCATGTATTTACAAGTACAAAAATCTCTTCTTCTTTTCTTTAAATCAAATCTTCTTAATTTTCTGACTAGCAATTTAAAAATCTGACTAGTCTGGAGAGAAATTGCCTGCCAGCAGCAAGGTGCGCTAAGTAAATACTTGGTTGAATTATCTTAAGGCTCTGGTTTTTTTAACTATGACCAAATAGCTAAATGGCCCTTTGAGAGCCTGAAACTTTTCAAAGATAAAGAATTCGAAATCAATTACAACTTTTTCTTGTAGCATGGACCTAGATTGACCTCCCATAGCTTAATGAAATTTTGTCAACGTTGCTTTATGTGCATGAGGTATCCCTGAACAGCCAATTGTTTTTGGTTGGAGCCGAAAAAAATATATACCCACAAACAATATGTTTTTTTTCCGTAAACAATGTAGACCCCCATTTAACCCACTAGAACAATAAATTAATGAGATTGTTTATGGTTTGAATAAGCTTATTAGTTACTCCAAGTCATTAAATCAAAAGAAAATATAATTTAATTGTAGTAGCGCTTATATTAGAAATATAATCAAAATTTGAAAAAGTTGTCTCATTTTCCGTAAACAATTTTGTAACGTCCGAAACAACTTTCAATTTGAAGTAGCAGAAAATGTATGAACTGCAGGACCGATCTTTCGTAACATTTTTTAAACATTTTATGGCGGCTACCCACCAAAAAAAAGAAATTTGCAATACATCATTACAATACTATTTTATAGTTAAAACCAATTTTCCGTTAACAGTTGTAACGTCCGAAACAACAAATACCAAATAAATGATGATAATCCATATTTGAGGGTATCTGGAATGAATAAATCATTATGAAATAAGTTATTATAAGTCTTAACACAAGTAAAAACACAAATCAGGTCTTTCAAATCCAATAATTTTGTGTAAGCTCAAGAAGGGTGTTTCGGACGTTACGTTACACTATTTGATTGTTAACACATAGTCTGCAAATTTCAACTAATTTTCGATCATATGTACAAGTTACGATTTCACAATGCACACACCTGTTAAAAACACTATTTTGATAATTTCATTTAGATCTAAATATAAAAATATGAAGAAATATGATGCAAAAAATCAAATTTTCCGTAAAATATATAAATTTTCTGCAAAATTGACTTATAAAACATAAAATATTGAAGCCACACTTTGTGATTCAAGGCGTGGCTGGCTGCTTTAGTATATCCTTAATTGTTATTTTTCAGAAAAAATCTCAATAAAAGTGACTCATAAAAAATATTCAGCCATTTTAACAGCACTTTCTGGTATGCTGTTAGCACGTTTCGGATGTTACATTAAACTGTTAACAGACATTTTCATACTTTAACTAGTTCAAATGAGGGGCAAAAATAGATGTGAGAATAGCAAATTTCAATTTATCAACCTCTTCTCTTGCTATTACGTTACTGTGTGTTTGCAAATCATCGGGTTTTCATTTTTACAGAGGTTGTTCCAAATTATGTCATATAACCAAAGATTGTATGGTCAATCTAAACTATTTGGTAGGTTACAAAAGCTCAAAATCACCCACTTAAGCAATACCCAGTGTACATGTTCATGTCATGGGTATGATACAGGTACATATAAAGTTGATAAAATCAAGCAAATTTAAAAAAAAATCTAAAAATTTATGGGAAATATGGATTTTCATTTGAAAATACCTTTTAAAAAGGGCACTCAGTACACGTAACTAATCTGTGTACATGTAGAAAGTACCAGGCGCGGATCCAGGATTTCTTAGGGGTGGGGGCCCAAATTTGAAATCAATTTGAAATTTATTGTGCTGAAATATGAAAATCATGCCGGCCAATATTTCGCTCAGTGGGGGGGGGGGGGGGCTAGTGAGCACTGATAATTTTTTTTTTTTTTTTTTTGCTCCCAAAAAATTTGAAAATCGCGCCGGCCGAAAATTCGCTCAGTTGGGGGGGGGGGGGGGGGGTAGTGAGCACTTTTCTTTTTTGGTCCTCGAAAATTTGAAAAATTGCACCTTCCCATCTCAAAAAAAAGGTAAAATTAACGCTAACAAATGTAAAAATACACAAAAATACCCGCCCCCCCCCCCTGGATCCACCACTGGAAAGTACATGCATATAAAAGAAAAGGGCATTACCAGTAATACCTTATTTAATGATCCTAAACATATACATGTAGTATCTTCCTCAAATGTATGCATACATACAAAATGTATATGGGCTGTCCGTTTGGTTTTCTTTTTGTTTTCCTTTTTTTTCCCTCTACGAAATGTCAAAGTTGGGGGTGCGGCGCTGCGGCCTTATCGCTGGCAAATACGGTACATGTTTAACCTACATGCAGGGGCGTCGCCAAAGGGGGGTGTGGGGGGTGCGACACCCCCCCCCCCCCCCCACCTGTCAGGATTTTGTCGGTAAAATTGCGCTGCCGTCGGGAAAAAAGAGAAAAGGGGGAGGGGAAAAAAGAGAGAGGGAAAGGGAAAGAAAGGAAAAAAGAAAAGGAAAAGAAAAGAAAGAAAGGAAAAGAAAGGAAAGAAAGGAAAAGAAAGGAAAGAAAAGAGAAGAAAGAGACAGAGAAAAGAAAAAGAGGGAGGAGAGGAAAGAAAGGAAAAGAAAGAAGAGAAAGAAAAGGAAAAAAAAAAGAAGAAAAAAGAGTAAAAGGGAAACAAAAGAAACGGGGATGAAAGAGAGGAGAGAGAGGGGAGGTAAGAGCCTGAGAGAAGAGGAGTGGGAGTAAAAGAGAGAAGGGGTTGTTGGGTGGAGTCGTCTCGTCGAGGGAGCAAGAAATACACGGTCAAATATGTTGCTGTGTCGGGTCAGCTGTGTCGGTATTCTTGCTCGATCCTCGTGTACTAATATCAATGCAGAAGTTTGAAGTCGGTGAGATGTATATTGTCGGTCGGCCGACAAGTTTTTTTCCCTACGAACTGTAACTTTTTATCCGCTGTGACGACTTCGAGAGTGACTACAACTACAATACTTGTAGTTTCTCGAAGTTTCACTTTCCTATAATATCAGCTAAAGAAATCAGAGGTTTAAAATTTTCGGGGAAACTAAATTCAAACAAGGTTTAAGAGTCAACAACGGTACGACGAATCGTTTTCCTTTCTCTATATTGTGATGAAACGCCAAAGATTCCGCGCTTTGCGCGGAAGGGGAAAACTTATTTTAGACGAGTCGAGAACGGTACAACGATTCGTCTTCTTTCTCTAATAATTTAATGAAACGTCAAAGCTTCCGGGCTTCGCGCGAGAGGGGGGAACTGAATTCAGACAAATAGGGCTTATTAGGAGCCGAATACGGTACAACGAATCTTCTTCTTTCTTTAATAATTTAAGGAAACGTCAAAGCTTCCGCGCTTCGCGCGAGAGGGGGAAACTGAACTCAGACAAATATGGCTTATTAAGAGTCGAAAACGGTACGACAAATCGTCTTCCTTTCTCTATATCGTGATGAAACGCCAAAAATTCCGCGTTTCGCGCGGAAGGGGAAAACTTCATTTAGACGAGTGGAGAACGGTACAACGAATCCTCTTATTTCTCTAATAATTTTAGGAAAAGTCAAAACTTCCGCGCTTCGCGCGGGTGGGGGAGAACTGAATTCAGATAAGGATTAAGAGTCGAAAACAGTACACCGAATCGTTTGTTTTTTTCTCATAATTTAATGAAACGTCAAAGGATTAAGAGTCGAGCACGGTTCAACGAATCGTCTACTTTCTCTAATAATTTAATGAAACGCCAAAACTTCCGCGCTTCGCGCGGGAGGGGGAAGCTTCATTCAGACAAGGATTAAGAGTCGAGAACGGTTCAACGAATCGTCTACTTTCTCTAATAATTTAATGAAACGCCAAAACTTCTGTGCTTCGCGCGGGAGGGGGAGAACTGAATTCAGATAAGGATTAAGAGTCGAAAACAGTGAGCGAATCGTTTGCTTTTTTCTCATAATTTAATGAAACGTCAAAGGATTAAGAGTCGAGCACGGTTTAACGAATTGTCTACTTTCTCTAATAATTTAATGAAACGCCAAAACTTCCGCGCTTTGCGCGGGAGGGGGAAGCTTCATTCAGACAAGGACTAAGAGTCGAACACGGTTCAACGAATCGTCTACTTCGTCTAATAATTTAATGAAACGCCAAAACTTCCGCGCTTCGCGCGGGAGGGGGAGAACTGAATTCAGATAAGGATTAAGAGTCGAAAACAATATACCGAATCGTCTGCTTTTTTCGCATTATTTAATGAAACGTCAAAGGATTAAGAGTCGAGCACGGTTCAACGAATCGTCTACTTTCTCTAATAATTTAATGAAACGCCAAAACTTCCGCGCTTCGCGCGGGAGGGGGAGAAACTGAATTCAGACAAGGATTAACAGTCGAGAACGGTACAGCAAATCGTTTTCTTTTTATAATAATTTAATGAAACGTCAAAGCTTTCGCGCTTCACGCGGGAGGGGGGGGGGGACTTTATTCAGACAAGGAGTAACAGTCGAGAACGGTACATCCTAATAATTTAATGAAACGTCAAAGCTTCCGCGCTGTGCGGGAGGGGGAGAAACTGAATTCAGACAAGGATTAACAGTCGAGAACGGTACAGCAAATCGTTTTCTTTTTATAATAATTTAATGAAACGTCAAAGCTTTCACGCTTCGCGCGGGAGGGGGGGGGGACTTTATTCAGACAAGGATTAACAGTCGAGAACGGTACAATAAATCGTCTTCTTTTCCTAATAATTTAAAGGGAAAGTCCACCCCAGGATTTTTTTTAGCTGACGATATAGACCTAATAATACCATGAAGAATGATACAAGTCTCATTAAAATCCATGATCACATAACGAAGATATATCGACTTTTTTATCGAAAATCAGCCGCCCCCCAAATGCAAATGCGTTACATGGGCATGAAACGATCGCATTGTGACGTATGTTGCGAGCTGCCTTCTTATTTCGCAGACATTCACTTTCGCTCGCGGTACACTGTTATCGCACTGACACGACGAATCATGAATGAAAGCGAAAGTGAATGTCTGCGAAATAAGAAGGCAGCTCGCAACATACGTCACAATTTCGATACTATCGGTTATTTTTTGGCGATCGTTTCATGCCCATGTAACGCATTTGCATTTGGGGGGCGGCTGATTTTCGATAAAAAAGTCGATATATCTTCGTTATGTGATCATGGATTTTAATGAGACTTGTATCATTCTTCATGGTATTATTAGGTCTATATCGTCAGCTAAAGAAAATCCTGGGGTGGACTATCCCTTTAAGGTAACGTTTAAGCTTCCGCGCTTCGCGCGGGAGGCCTATCACTCACCCCCCTATAATGAGCGCGTTTTGCGCGCTCTTTAAGTGATTCGCTTGCTCTCTACCGCCCCTCCCTAAAATAAGATCCTAGCTCCGCGCCTGCATTAAAATATAGCTATGATGCTGACTAAGTTGACGAAATAATTCATATATTTATGTCGTCGAGGAAAATGACCATTTGCGCATACGCAAGTACTATAGATAGTCCATAGGAAAAATAATTTAGCCTTCGGCCCCGGGTTTATAGGGTTAAATTTGTAGATATTGGGACATTTAATTTTGTCGGTAATTGGTGGCTAGTTTTGTCGGTAATCGTTGGCCTCTACACCCCCCCCCCCCCCCCCACTGGAGAAGGTCTAGCGACGCCCCTGTCTGTAAGGAGAACTACTGTCAACATGGCGGGACCTGCTCTACCATCGAAGGACAATTAGTCTGTGCCTGTGAAGTAGGACTCTCCGGAGATCATTGCGAGTTCGAAATAAGTAAGCACCGAAAAGAAAAACAAAATGAAATAAAATAGCACTAAAATTATCATATTCGGACACATTTCCTTAGCGTATCCAGCTTATACTGAATCATGTTTTCCATGGAAGTTACCAGTAATGGCAAGTTACCATGATAGGTAGGTTTCATGCAACGGGCCCTGGTCAGGCAACTAATTTGGGCTACAAAAAAATTGGGGTACCAAAAAATTCACGTTCAAATTTCAATGGTCCATCCATCAAAGTTTGAAAAAAGATTACCAAATATGAGATAGGGGAAATGAATGTTGACTTTCAAAAGAAAGTGATACCAATGTATATCATTTACAATAATTATGAATAACTATGAAATGAAAGATATAATTGGAAATAGAGGATTCGAGCTACCATCTGTCATCGCCTTTATAATCTTGCTTTTCTTCACCGTATATGCTTTTTTCAACATTTATTTTTCAACAGCACCATGTACTTGAACATATTTCTGTCAGGTTTGTCTTACAATGTATGTGAGTAAAAATTATACGAAATAGTAAAGGGCGTCGGCTTTCTGCAAAAAAAAAAAATTCAACCATGTAATGCAAAGGGTTATATAATATCTGTTTCGCGGTAAGGTGACGCATGGAACCATCATTGGCAACTGCTGTGAAACATGTGCATAAAGAGATGTGAATTATTATAAAAAGCGACTGTATCAATTGTTTTCCTTTAATAAATTAATATCGTCATAGTTGATGGAGGTTGGAGTGGATGGAGTCCATGGACAGAGTGTCCTGTCACGTGCGGAGGTGGAGTCCATTCTAGGTATCAAACATGTGACAACCCAGAACCACAAAATGGCGGTCAACCATGCAAGGGAGAGGGGGAGCAGGAGGAGCCGTGTAACACGCAGGAATGCCCAGGTACTTGAACCAATTTTATTTTATTTTTGATCCGTTACCGAATTCAATACGTATATCAGACGTTTAAAAGGTAAGATTTATTTTGAAATACGTATCAGAATAATGTAAAGAATATATAGCCTATTATTATAGGCAAATAAAAAATCCTATCGTCTGAAAATATCATTCTTGCGGCTTAGTTTTATAGGGTCATGCATAACTGAACACCTTTGTTTCAACATGTTGTGCTACATTCTACTTAGTATTTACTGCTTCCACTTTTCCCCTGTACTATAAGGTTGCATTGATCTGAAACGCCCTTTGAATGGATATGTGTACTGCGATGAAACACCGACGCTCATCACTTGCACAATGGAATGCCGAACGGGGTACGAGCCCGAGAATTCCAAGTACGAGCCCGACGAGTACTTTTGTGGAGAGGAAACAAACTACCGATGGAACCACCAGACGCCTTTGAATCCGTATGCAAGACTGCCCAGTTGTGTTGGTAGGTTAAATAGATTCTAGCCGGAAGAGTTGTTTATCTTAACCCATAGACTGTTTGAACATAAAGAACCAGCTATTTATAGTCAGATGGCTTAGCGTCAAATTTGTCGATTATCGTTACTTGCCGGATAAAAGCACCATTTTTGGTACATGCAGGGCTTCCTTAGGACTTACTTAACGATATTAGGCTAGGAGCCCCCGGCAACAAATTAATTTAAGGGTGTGAGGGGGCGGGGGCGTCTTTTTGGGGCCCCAAATAATTTTATAACATTGATTTGTAGATGTACAAATGCCATTTTGGTACAGGGCTTCCCTAGGACCTACTGAACGATATTAGGGTGGGAGCCCCCAGCAAAAATATCATATAAGGGTGTGGGGCGGGGTCGTGGCCTCGTAGCCCCCAAATAATTTAGAAGGTAATATAACATTTATTTGTTGTTGTTACAATTGCCACTTTTGGTACAGGGCTTCCTTAGGACATACTAAACGATATAAGGGTAGGAGCCCCCGGCAAGAATATCATATATGGGTGTGGGGCGGGGGCATTGCTTCGTAGCCCCCAAATAATTTAGAAGGTAATATAACATTTATTTGTTGTTGTTACAATTGCCACTTTTGGTACAGGGCTTCCTTAGGACCTACTGAACGATATCAGGGTAGGAGCCCCCGGCAAGAATATCATATAAGGGCGTGGGACAGGTGCGTCGCCTCGTAGTCCACAAATAATGTGTAAGGTAATATAACATTGATTTGTTGTTTTACAAACGCCATGGGCCCCCAATCACCCGTATATGAATATGTATACCGGGGGCTCCTACCTTACCATCATTCAGCAGGTCCGAATGAAGCCCTGTACCAAAAATGGCGTTTGTACAACAACAAATCAATGTTTTATTACATTACAAATTATTTGTGGACTACGAGGCGACGCACCTGTCCTACACCTTATATGATATTCTTGCCGGGGGCTCCTACCCTGATATCGTTCAGTAGGTCCTAAGGAAGCCCTGTACCAAAAATGACATTTGTACAACAACAAATAAATGTTATATTACCTTCTAAATTATTTGGGGGCTACGGAGCGACGCCCCCGCCCTACACCCTAATATGATATTCCTGCCGGGGGCTCCTACCCTAAAATCATTCAGTAAGTCCTAAGTAAGCCCTGTACCAAAAATGGCATATGTACAACAACATATAAATGTTATATTACCTTCTAAATTATTTGGGGGCTACGAGGCAACACCCCCGCCCCACGCCGTTATATGATATTTTTGTCGGGGGCTCCTACCCTAATATCGTTCAGTAGGTCCTAAGGATGCCCTTTACCAAAAATGGCATTTGTACAATAACAAATCGATGTTATATAATTATTTGGGGGCTCCAAAAAACGCCCCCACCCCCTAACCCTTAAATTGAAATTTTTGCCGGGGGCTCCTATCCTAATATCGTTTAGTAGGTCCTAAAGGAGCCCTGTACCAAAAATGGTGCTTTTATCCGGCAAGTAACGATAATATCACTAAGCCACCTGACTATTATACGCATATTCAAATTGAACAAACCTTAAAAACATGGTTTGCTTTTGATACATGTATAAGGGGGTTCCATGTGGCTTTTTCCCAACGATTTGCCGACAGCTTATAACAAATGCCATTATTGGGTTAATAATTATACATACTTTTCCCTAAAATTACACAGAGGCGCAGAAAGCTTCAGAAGCGAACGGTTTCTCTAGCGTGGACTACCCCACAGCTCTTTGCCAATCTTCAGCAGAAAAGAAAGCCATTGAAGATGAGTTTAGAAATCAACTTCTTGGACATGAGGAGGAGTGTGAGTGTTTGAGTCTTGGGACCTGTCAGATTGAAAGTGTTGAAGTAAGGAAACACGATCCTTTTGCAATGTTTACACTTATTTTTCATTTATACACATTTGCATTGTTCTTTGTGAATACTATTTGTATTAATTTTCCAGTATTATAATGCCATGACATTATCATTTCATACTAGTTCGTTCAGCGTTATTAACAATTACAACAACAGTTCAATTTTTAGCAAGTAAATGACCTTTTCATTTGGGTTTTTCTGTTCTTCTCTCTTTACCTCTGTATCGAAAATTCCATATACCCTTCTTTTCTTTTTTTTTGGGGGGGGGGAATGAGAAGGAAATCTATTTGAAATATTCCCATCACTTTGAAATTATAGCATTCCATTATCCAAAAAAAATAAAATTTTACATGCCAACTTTTTGTTATCAATAATTTCCTTTCTATATTGACCTATAATATATCCATATGACCCATAGTTTTAATACGTCCAGTGAATATCAAGAACAAACCTTTAATCAAACGGTTGCTTTTGAAATGCCTCTCTACAATTTCCCCCCCAAAAAATTACAGGTCTAATAACTTGTCAACCCAAGTGTATTATGACACTATAACTTTGGCAAATACGGTGGGGATCATAGTGCAATTCTTCTTTATACCCTCAACATCTAGGCAGAAAATTGTGAGTCAGTCGCTGTCAGCAGACGGGCAAAGAGGGCGGCAGACACCGGGGTTACCGTCATGGTTACCACGCTACAGAATCTAACACGTGAGCAAAATAAGTGTAAATTAGGCATTGTGGATTCAATTTCTTTTCTTCTTTTTTTCCTTTTTTGTACATAATTTAAATGCAAGTCCTGTTTCAAAAGAGCTGTCAGTTCAAAAGCGTTTGAAATAAAGCCATGAGCCGTACAAAGTCATGTCTTTGCTATATTACTATTATGTTATATTATAGGATAAGATGGAGGCAAAATAAATTTGGTGAAAGTTTTCGTAATCGACTTCTCCTTTTTGGAAATACAGGTAATTACACAATAATTATACAGAATTTGTTGTGAAATGGAAACGTCATTGTCCTTCATGAAGGCATGGTACATGTATGTGTAATTATTTTGGCAAATGCTCAGGATAGCATAATTTATGTTGTTTTCATACAGGCCTACGTAAACCATAAAGCACTTCTTTACCCCACATTCAAATGGTATATACCTAACATTCAGTATACTCTTGAAAATAAAATGTTCAAATGTATTTTGATCATAGTGATCTAGCATGAGAGGTTGGTTCTTGGCACACGCCGTGGCAACAACTGTTCTGCTATGATGCTATCTATTTCCTTTACTAACCCAATTCATAATTTCAATTCTGAACCAAACACTTTTCTCAACTTGTAACCCTAGTCGTAGCCTGAAACGAAATAAAGCCCGGAGTAATTGTCACCAAAAGCAGGTCACTTTTTGGCAGATATTTCTGAAAACAAAAGTCATCAAACTTTAATTCAACATTTTTTTTTAATTTCACAGATGGGGACGAACCCGGATCGCAGCCTGTGGATTCCTTCCTGGAAACCTTTGACAGACTGGTCCAGCAGGATTCTTTGGTCCTAACCGTTGATGATCAGGTCCTAGAACCAAACAAGAGTTCTGTCTATGTGGGGGCTAATCAGAAGTGTCCCCCTGGGTGGTTGTCTGCAATTCAGTTTGGATATTGTGGTAATTAATATTTGTTCATTCATTATCCTGCTTATTGGGAGGGAGGAATCGTATGCGAGCAGTATTTTTAATTTCCTCCGATAAAACTGGAAGATTCATTTAGTCATGCTAACTTCAGTTAGAATTATTTCAAAAGTAAAATATATTTTGGCCATCATTGTATTTTCTAAATATCTTTAGAGTTCATGGAAATTTAGAAATATTTGAACGTACAGGGGGTCACCTGATGTCCCTCTTTCAGATTATTTAGTTTGTCAAATGAGTACGGTATACAATTCTTACGGGTTCAAACCGGGCTCAAATCGGCCAAGACACTTGCCCGTGCATCAATTACTGAATTCTTCAAAACCAAACAATACTAACCATAATCCTAATCCTAACCCAAAACCCCAATGCAATCCTATAACCATGCTATAACCCTAACGCCTTGACCAAGGAAGTTATTACTAGTACCGGTAGCACCTTGCTTTGACTAAAGAAAGCCCAGGGCAACTCTTGCAAGAGCAAATGCCAGGTTACGTCATTGCAGACTTTGCCCCTCGCCCTCCAATTATATGTTTGTGTACCTTCTGTTCCCAAAGCAGGACTATTGATTATAGGGTTTTAGATCTGTGATGATGTGAATGGGGGGGGGGGGGGGGGTCATGCACCTGTCCGCACTCTCTCCAAAAAATGGGCAACAAACTCAATTGAAAATGTATTTATTTAAAAAAAAATACATTGCAGCTCAAGATAAATCTGAGATACATGGAATAACCATATATGTTAAATACAGATTAAAATACAAATTGATAATGATAACACATATATTTGTTAACTAAAACGTCCAATATATCTCAAAACAATCAAAGAGATGCATAAACACGAGAGAAAATGGAAGGGTTGTACAGCTCATGCCGTGATAAGGGACATCTGAATCTGAACGTTGTTGTTCAACTAAAAATGAAAGAGCACCCTCAAACGATGTGACAGTATAAACAAATAGAAGTTGATATTTTCCATATGAGTCAATGAGTTTATAGCATCCCTAAACCATATGTCATCATGATGCTATAGTAGTTCATTCAAGTGACTCTCAATCTTTTGGTTGAGGGTTTGAATCCCAGCACGGCACTAGTCCTTTGGCAAGACATTATTCCACATTTGCCACTCTCTTCCAAGGTGTAAATGGGTACCTGTCTACAATTAAAGCTATGGTCACAACACCTAAAAGTAGCTGTTCGGCAGCCGGGCAGCAAGTTTTGAGCCGCCCGGGGACCGCTTGTTTTTAGGGCATCGCTCGGTCGCTGCAGAAGTTTTTGCGCGGAGTTTTAAATTCGGGCGGCGCCTGCTCACTTTCACTCGCCGACCTCGAGCGATTTAGGTCAAAAGGTTAGGTTAGCTAGGTCAAAGGCTGCCGAGCAGTCGCCGCCCGGTCGCCGCTGGGAGATCAGTCGGTCACTGGGCGGCGAGACAAAAATCTGTCGGCAGCCTTTGACCTAGCAGATTCGATTTTTGACCTAAATCGCTCGACAGCGAACGCTCGATTAGGTCGGTGCCCGGGCGGTGAACGCCCGGGCACCGAGCGTATTTTGATGCCCCGCCGATCATCAGCCAGCCGCTGGGCAATTTCTTTGAAATCAGCCGGTGGCCGGTGGGAGACCTCTCAGGAATCGGGATGCCGTCCGAAGAAGCTCCCCGATTTCGCCCAATTTTGACCTTAATTCGACCGGCGACCGGCGGGAAATCGACAGAGCACCACCCATGCATATCTTGGGCTCTACAGCCTGCTCGACTTCTCCAAAATTCCAGCTGCGACCGAGCAGGCTACTAATCGGTCGGTCGCCGCTCTGAATTGTGACCATATTGCTTAAGTGGGGTAAAAATAACTTCATTACCTCGGGAGGAACAGCGTTGATGTTGGTGAGGCTTCCATGGGTAAACACAATTATGTTATGATTCTTTAAAAGTGCCCTGTGGAGCAGGAACATATTACTCCTTTGTACCAGACGACATTGAGAACGAGTGCAACCCCTGTCCGCTAAACACATATCAAGAAGACTTTGGACAGATGGAATGCATCCCTTGCCCGAATGATACCGTGACAGCGGAGCCCTTCTCATCCAATATCTCAGATTGTTTTGGTGAGCTTTTTTATAGAAATTATACCATTCCGCAAAGTTAAGCTAATGCTGGTATTTGCGAAGACGTAATCTCATAATAATGCCAAATTTAGATAATATAGCTGGTTTGAAATGAACGTGAACTATCTTTATTTCATATTCAAGATAGTATATAGAGTGTGGGCAATAATGGGGTGGTGTGACTAACTAACGGAGCTGTAAGATATATCGGGAAAGAGGGAGGGTCTACGAGAGGCTCCACTTTATCACACTTTCTCCCCTTTATAATTATATTCACTCTCTTCCCCCCTCGCTTTCTCTCTCTATCTCTCTCCCAATCACTTTCTTTCTCTATCTCTCTCCCACTCACTTTCTTTTTATATCTTATATTGTACCTTTCAATTGGCGGCTTCCGCCATCGCATCTGCCCGTGCCAATACCATTCGTATTCAGATTAAACATCCTACTTTTCGGCACATTATTTATTAACAGATTATTATTGAATAATAAAGCTGCTCGAATGTTTCTTTTCCTCATAAGATAATCAACTGAATCATTTGGGACTAAATGTCCTCTCTTCACTTCATCAGACATTTTCTGTATGTCGTCAATAAACTGTGGTCCTTTTCTTATATAGCTTCAGAAGCTATTCCACCAGTCACATCAGAACCAGGTTTAGAAAAGAGAACCAAGATCATTATCTCTGTGACAAGTGTCATAGCAGGACTTCTAATGATTGCAGTTGCCATAGCCTGGTACTTCATGTTGTACAGGTGAGACAAGATGTTTCATATAGAAACGGGTTAAATGCGTGTGTGTGTGTGTGTGTGTGTTGTTTTTTCTTCTTCCTCAAACATCATTATGGACTTCATAAAATTCAAACAAACAGAAATGTAGCAAATCTCGATTGTGAGTTTGCAATTTTATTCTAATGTAAGATGTAAACACAAGGTTAGTACAAACCTAGGTTTGAAACGCGTCAATATTAAAACGCGTCATATGACGCACAATAAATTGTTGACAAACCTCCTTTGTGAATTCGGGCCTATATATTTTAGGGAAAGACGTTTATTTTGATGTTACATTCAAAGCTCCTCCATTTGTTAGATATCCTATGTATGGTTAACAACTACCGGTAGATAATTCATACTTCTTGTAATTTGATGTGTTTTATGTTTTTCCTAACTCAAGAATGAGAGGTGGGCTTGTCGAATTAGGGCCTTCGTTGAATACTTTGTAATATTTAATACTTTACATTCTCAAGAAATTTAAATTAGGCGAAATTAAGTTTTTCACATACTTCAACAATTACAAAACTTGTAAAGGGTATGACTAAATTAGTTTTTAACTGTATATTTGATATTTCATGTTCTCATTACATAACTGAAATGGAGGTAGAGAGGAGAGGGAGGATAAGGGCAGGTAGAGAAATTAGAAAGTGAGAAAGGACAGCAAAATGGAGAGATGGTGTTGGTTAAAGGTGCAAATATGAGGACTGCTCTTTATTCACATAATTGAAAATGTTTCCGCAAAGCGAATTGTCAAATCATTAGAGCGCTTATAGTTGAAAGCAGTATCATATTGGAACATCCTCTTGCTTCCAAAAACAAATCATCGCTCTTGCATCAAGCACTGCTTTAATAATAATAATGTTTTGGTATGATGAATAAAATCAATAACATTCTCTAAACGCTATTTAACTTTTTTTTCAGACCAAGGGCCAAGGTTTCTGGCATCGCAACAGGCGATGCTAACTCTCAAGCACATGATTCGTATGCTCTACAACGGCGTGGAGAGGCTTCTGAAAACTCCACCCCTAATTTAAATCAAGGAATTGATGAGACGTCTGCCCTGGAAGATGATACACCCTTGAAGGATTCGAACCGTGTTGATACTCAGTCATCACCAGCATGTACTTCCCGTCCGAAGTTAGCTTTCAATATCCACAAGCCCCTAGAACAGTACAACCCTGATACAGACCTCAGTGACCCAGGGGTGTCTGCAGATATTATGGCCTTTTCATCGATGGCGGCACCATTGCATTCGCCTTTACAACCACCACCACCCTCACGACCATCACCACCACCTCCAATATCATCACCACCACCTCCAATATCATCACCACCACCATCATCAAATGAGAGGGATGCTTCTGAGGGCCTGGCGGGTGGGGTTACTGGGACCGATGCATTCCAAACTACAGATGAAAGTGATGATCCAAGCATACTCCATGAGGTAGATGAGTGACGTAGTGCCTATTATTACCCAGATCAGGAGGAATACATGACTTCTCTGCAGTTGAATTTCATAGTTTTTAATTTATAATTCGAAGTCACCAAATTCATTTAAAGATTTTTTTTTGTTAAAGCTATTACCCTTCAAAATCTTCAAAACTTAAATTATCGTACCTTAAATCAGTGCTGTACATTGAATTACTAGTAGGAGAATCTTTCATTACGGATACTTTGTTTTCTAAACATTCACTTTTCGAAATCCTCACTTAAGGCATTCTTCTATATAAGAATTAGTTATACTTTTTTCTCAAAGTAAGAATTTGCGATCTATGTAGTACTTCACCATGACAATAATTTGTGTGTAACATTATTTTGTTCATATTTGTTTGAAGGTACATTGCATTTCTCTTTCAATGTTTATTATTCATTAAAGTGTGGTGAAATAGGTTTAAAAAGGAGAAAAATTAATGAGGAATATCAAAAAGAATACGCAGATCAACAAGACTGTGATGATAGCATTATATTACACGCTTTTAGTAATGGATATGTATTTTGTTCATTTATATATGCTTTTAGTTATGGATATGTATTTTGTTTAACTAGTTTGTATACTACAACTTTCTTTATTGCTTTCGCATAGAAATAGGTGGTCCGGACGTTGTGTGGGCTAGCTGTAGAAAGTTTAATGCTTTTGTCTTGTTGTCCCTCAAAATAAAAAAATAGTGGCTGTAAAGGAACTTGGGTGTATCTTAAAGACTCGGGTAACTCCATGATCTACTTGATACTGTATTCAAACGGAAAGCAGCTCGGAGTATGGGCCAATGATAAAGAAACAATTTTTTAAAAATGTAATCAGGGTCCATTGTTATTGAAATGACATGAAATAGGTTTGAAAAGGAGAAAAATGAATAAGGACAATCAAGAAGAATACGCAGATCAACAAAAATGTAATGATATAGCATTATATTACATGCTTTTAGTTATGGATACGTGTTTTGTTTAACTTGTTTGTATACTAGAGCTTTCTTTATTATTTTCGCATAGAAATAGGTGGTCCGGACGTTGTGTGGGCAAACTAGTTGTAGAAAGTTTAGTGCTTTTTTCTCATTGTCCCTCAAAATAAAATAAAAATAATGGCTTTCAAGAGAAGGTTCATTGATTTTAAAACTAACTTTATCATTATTGCAAAGGTGAAACTTTGATTAAACAAGGTTATCAAAATTCAATGCTTGGAAACATTCAGAGTAACGATTATCATCAATTACAAAACACTTAAAGGGATAGTTGAGTTCTGTTGCAGAGGGCGCTACACAAAATATTTTTTGTGAGATAATGAAAAACTGAGTGTCAAATTAGAAAGAACATACAATTTAAATGACAAATTCATCGTTGTTTGATCAAAATCTGTTCAGAGACGGCTGAAATATCTATAAATATAACGATCATTTTTAATACTTGTGTACCACTACAAATTGTATATAATTTGAGAAAGCCGTTGAAAAAACGAAATAGCGCCTTTTACGTTGTACTTCAGCCAATGCTGATGTTGGCATTTCCGTGTTGGTTATATTACGCACAACCAGCCATCCATGTATTGTTATTTTTAATTAAATAATTAATTAACGGTCACCATATTTTTTTTTTAAAGTGGAGCTGAATTGTAATGATCGTATTGGCTAAATTTCACACATTTTGGGGTCTAAAATTACCCTCATAGCAATTTTAGGTTCTAAAAGGGCACTAGAACTGTCATAGATAAGAATAAGAGCAATAACCCTGCACTTTGAAGGCATTTGCGGTCTGAAACAGAACTCAACTATCCCTTTAAATACAGCCCGGCATAGCACCTGAAGAGCTCTCCGAATGCTGCTGAGATGTATGACATCACAATCATGTTGAACATGATTTGTGCTAGCAGACGAACATCTTACACATTTTCAGTCCCTGTTTTGTCATCTTCTCAGTAATTTCTCTTAGAGCACTACCGTCAGGCTAAATGTTTAATCGATTGCCAATCTACTGCAGGATAACCAATCGATAATTAATTAGTATCGAATGCAGCGATAAAAAAATAAAGGAATCCGTCACTTATTTTAAACAAAATAGACGCCATTGTATTTTCAGCTGCATACACCGCGGTATGTTCGGCGTTTCAAGAGGGAACAAATGCCATCCATGCTATCATTTGTGGGGGGGGGGGGGGTTCAATTTGAAAGTTTGGTTTCTTTGATTGTTCATTAACCCCTGTCCTGTGTATTTACAAACAAAAGAATTTAATTATCAGAATCAATTTCATATCCCTTTTCAATAGTGTAAAAGGCCATCACAGTTATATACACTAAACTCATTATAATTTGAGAAACAATAGCTTTGCAAGTATGTTCATTCTCTATGGGATGTCGTCTGCTTGGGCAGAATTGGTTCATAATGGAACGTCATTATAACATCGTTATTTTTCTGGCAAATCTCTCGTATATCCCAGATGCTACGGAGGTGGTTTTATTTGTATTTTTATAAATCACCCCATATTTCTAAGAAGAAAAGAGTGAATGTTCATTCTATTTTCACTCCCCGGGGAGTCACGTCAGTGATCACTTGTTTAGGAGTGAATATCGATTGATTTTAGAGTGCTCTCTATGAAGAAAAGAGTTAATGTTCAATCTATTTGCACTACATTTTCACTCTCCAGAGGAGTCACGTCAGTGATCACTCGATTCTTTTTAGAGAGTATAGTTGACCTAAAACGTGTACGATGGTCATCTGTATACTATTTTCTGATAACTTATTTGCCATATTTGTGATTTTCTTTGAACGGGCACTTTAAAGGACCTTGGCTGAATCTTAAACACTTGTGTAACTCCATCACCTATATAGATATTGTATTCAGACAGAGAGCAGAGAGCAGAGAGCATGGGCCAATGATAAAGAAACAATGTTCTTTAAATATAATAAAGGTCCATGCTTATTGAAATGACAAGTCTTATATAATATATATATATATATAATTGTTTTTATTGACCTCCATACATACTTCAGAAACAAGGCTTGATATTACCCATCATTTTAATTTTGAAACGAATTCTTTCAAAAGTTTACTTACATTTATATTGCCCATTATTATTAATTTGAAATGGATTCTTTCAAAATGTTTATTTTTTAATTTTCTGTATGCTTTATTTCTGTCCAGTGTGTCCTTTTTTTGCCCTGCATTTCCCAATTATTTGGTTTTGTCCTTAGCTTTTATGTCTCCTTTGCTGTGCAATTTTGATCAATAAAAACTTCCTAAAATTTCTTGCAATTTCAGTATTCTTTCTTAGTTGTATTCTTTACTTTCTTAAAAAACGCCATATGGTATATGCACGAATTTCGTTACTTTGTATACTATCTGAAGAAATAATTAATGTACTTCGAATCATATAGCATTTCACATTCATCGATTTTGTTTTTAAGTATACTGCAAAACCTCATTGATTGAATTCTTTTATTATTCGTCC